>OY757018.1:6714344-6811494 GCA_963580285.1 Lucinisca nassula | reverse complement strand
AAACGTTCAGAATCAGAATCAGAATTGTTACTGGTGACACGTCAAATGACATTCATACACCAGGACCTGTGATATAAGTTAGTCCCTAGCTCTAACCAAAGGGTAAACTTAGTTACACAATCCTCAGCACCTTCAGCCGTCGAAATAATCGAATCGGGAGGGGCATTCCAATCTCTAATGGTTCGGGGGAAGAATTATTCTTTATAAGTGTCCGTTCTTGACGTAAGGGTCTGATACTTCATTGAATGGTGCTTTCTACAGTCCCTAGCTGGGGGAACATGGTCATCTGTTGGGATGCTGGCAGCACCCTTTAGATCTTTGTATAAGAGTATGAGCCTACTGTCTCTTGTCCTTTTCTTGAGAGACTCTCATATTAATTTTCCTAGAATTCCAGTCATGCTCCCAGATTGCAGTAATTTCCTGTTACAAACCTTGCAGCTATATTCTGGACTTTTTCAATGTCTTCATTGAGGACCACTCCGCTTGGGTCCCAGATGCAACTACCATATTCAAAGATTGGGCGAACAAGTCCCCTAAATGCTGTCTCTTTCACATCCTGAGGATACTGGTGAAGATTTCGCCTCAGGAAACCAAGTGTTCTATTCGCCTTTGTACACATGTTGATAATATGTGTATTCCATCTCAAATCGTGAGTGATTGTCTACCCAAGGTATTTAATGGAATTCACATTTTCGAGGACCGTTCCCTCTAAGGCGTAAAGAGAAAATTTTATTTATTCTTTTCCTTGTTATCTGCATAATAGTACATTTTACGGGTTGAAATCTCATGCCTCATTTTTGTGCCCAATATCCTAATCTATCTATATCCTTCTGAAGCTTATTGAGTCCTCAGTATCTCTGATTTCCTGATAGCAAACACAGTCGTCTGTCTTATTTCCGAGTCAATGTTAATGGAAATATCTTTGAAGTACAGGGAGAATAGCAGCGGACCAAGAACAGTCCCCTGGGGGACCCGAGATAAAACTGGCGCACATACTGAAGATTCACCAATAACAACAACATGCTGTTTTCTGTAGCAAAGGAAGGAATCTATCCATTTGAGAGTCCTCCCTCCAATTCCATAACCAAATAATTTGGATTTAAGTAGTTCATGAGGAGGGGTGTCAAAAGCCTTCTCGAAGTCCAGAAAAAAACTTTCCTACTGCCCCCCTTTGTCCAGGATTTTTGCCCAATCATTAATAACCGTGTTCAACTGAGTTTCGCAACAATGCCTTTTCCTAAATGCATGTTGTATGTCTGACAAAAGTTTATGTTCATCCAAGTGGGCCATGATGTTTGAGCAGACTATGTGTTCAAGCAATTTACATAAAACACAGGTTAGTGACACCGGGCAATAATTACGAGCAAGAGCCCTGTCTCCTTTTTTGAAAAGTGGACAGATGTTCGCTAGGAGCCATTCTTTTGGAATGTCACCTGTATCGAGAGATTGCTGGAAAAGATGAGGAAAAACTGGACCTAACTCGTTTGCTAGTTCCTCCAGGACTCTAGGATGAAGCTTATCAGGCCCTAACGCCTTGGACGGGTTCAAGCATTTAAGTAACTTGATCACTCCCGCCGAGGATACAACAATATTATCCATGAAAGGGGCCGATCTTCAAGTCAATGGAACCTCGTTGACCGCAGTTTTATTAAATGCATCATTGAATTGACCAACTAATTCTTCTGCCCTTTCAGAGTCCGATTCGGCGACCCCGTTCCCTCCTCTTTTATTAAGGTGTGGGATACCGTGCTTATCTTTCTTCTGGCTATTGATATAGCTGTAGAAGTCTCTGGGATTTGCCTTTACATCACCTACCAAGTTATTTACATACAGATCATGCTGATTTTTTATGTCATTTTTAATTTCTTGTCTCAAGTTTTCAAATTTTGTTCTGAGTTCACCACTTCCCAATTTTTTGCCTTAGCATGAACCTAATTTCTACTCCGAATTTTTAGCTCACCTGAGCACGAAGTGCTCAAGGTGAGCTATTGTGATCGCTTTGTGTCCGTCGTTCGTCCGTCCGTCTGTCCGTCATCAATTTCTTTAAATGACATCTTCTCCTAGGCAAATGTCCGGATTTCAAAATCATTTCACAGAAATTTTCCTCTGGTGGCCCTCTACCAAAATTGCTAAAATGGTTCTGCTCCGCTGAACAAAATGACTGCCAGAGCTAAAAATAGAAAAACCTTTAAACGACATCACCTCCTGGGCAAATATCCCGATTTCAAATAATTTCACAGAAATGTTCCTTGGGTGACCCTCTACCAAAATTGCTAAAATGGTTCCGCTCTGCTGAACAAAATGGCCGCCACATCTAATAATAGAAAAACCTTAAAACGATATCTCCTCCTAAGCCAATGGCCGGATTTCAAAATGTTTTCACAGAAATGTTCCTCGGGTGACCCTCTACCAAAATTGCTTAAATGGTTCTGCATGGCTGAACAAAATGGCTGCCAGAGCTAAAAATCGAAAAAAAAAAACCTTTAAATCACATCTCCTCCTAGGCAAATGGGCCGATTTCAAAACAATTTCAAAGAGAGGGTCCTTGTCTGACCCTCTTCCAAAATGGCTAAAACGGTTTCGTTTTGCTTAACAAAATGGCCACCAGAGCTAAAAAACTTTTAAACGACATTTCCTCCTAGGCCAATGTCCCGATTTCAAAATAATTTCACAGAAATGTTCCTTGGGTTACCCTCTACCAAAATTGCTAACATGTTCTTGCTCTGCTGAACAAAAAGCCACCATATATAAAATAGAAGAACCTTTAAACGATATCTGCTCCTAAGCCAATGGCCCGATTTCAAATCATTTTACAGAAATGTTCCTCGGGTGACCCTCTACCATCGATTTAAGCCCCCCCAGTAGAAATCTTTCCACTGACCGTTCCAAGGCGGTTCTTCTGTGGCGGTGTATTTTGGATGGCCATATGGCCATTTTGTGGGAAAGTAACTGTCCTTATGGCCTTCCTTTGTTTAGGTTTCCATTATGGTCATGTCTCTTAATGTTTGTGTGTCTTTCCCTTTGGTGTCTTTGATGGGTGGAGTAAGTTAATTGTATCGATTCCTGATCTTTGTTTTACTTCTACTTTAAAGTAACCAGCCAACACAAAGCAGAAGATAATTCTGAAGGGTTAAACAGAAACATCTTAATCACTCTTTGAAATTGTACATTTATATAAAAACAACAAGGTGTTAGACCTGTCAAAATATCAACAGGCAGTTGAAGATAGACTATTATACATAGCTCTGTCACTGCTTGCATAATATGGTATGAATCAGTAGGACTCAAAACCAACTGTGAAGTGACTAATATTGTTATGCCAGAAGGTATTCATATTAAATTGTGCAGTGAATCTATCTCTCATTGTGTAATAGAAGTCACTTAGAGGTTAGGACCCAGGAGTTTGACCTAGTTATAAACAGAGCTGCAAACATGGGCTAGATAACTACTAGGCTCGTGAAAATAATATAGGTGGCTTAAGGGTCTGCGCAGGTATTTTACAGAATCAGCACCAAAAACCGTTTAATTTGGATGGAGTGATGTAGATAAGGTGGGTATATGTTGATAGTTAAAGGATAATTTTCCTTATCAATAAAACATATGTTGTGGGTATTTATTAGAACCACCATGCTCTTAATGAATATATACACACCATACATTTTTTATCGAAAAATAAGGGAGACTTTAGCTAATTTACCACTAAATACCCACCATATCTACAGCTCTATGAACTAAAGATTTGACTGATTTATTGTTTTGGGTTTAATTACACGTCAACCCTTGTGGGTCATTTTGTGTCCTCTCAGAGAAACGAAGAAAAGAGGTAGGAAAGATAGTAGAGGATATGAAAGTGAGGGACAGAGGAGAAGAGGCAAATGAATGGAATGAAGTGTATATAGAAACAGAAGAAACTAGATCTGCAGTCGATGGTAAACCATCGCAAATACCCGCTTTTTCTATTAATAACACTAATGACTATGTATTAGCTAGCCAAAACTACATGTAAGTTTAAAAAAAGTTGCAAAGAACATTCTAACTGATAAGCAAAGTTTCAGAAGTGTAACATTTATAGTTTAGAAGATATGGCAAAGTTATACTTTTTGACCTTTGACCTTGGGGTTATGTTGAATCCACCTAAAGTATCCCAATTTATTCTATATTCCAACAGCCATCCAATAACGAAGTTTAAGAAGTGTAACTCCAATAGTTTAGAAGATATGGCAAAGTCATACTTTTTGACCTTTGAACTTGGGGTCAAGGTCACACCAAAAGTAGCCCAACATATTCTATATTCCAAGGGCCATCCAATAAGCAAAGTTTCAGAAGTGTAACTCGAATAATTTAGGAGATATGGCAAATCATAATTTTTGACCTTTGACCTTGGGGTCATGTTGAGGTCAAGGTCCCATCAAAAGTATCCAAATTTATTCTATATTCCAAGGGCCATCCAATAATCAAAGTTTCAGAAGTGTAACTCTAATAGTTTAGAAGATATGGCAAAATCATACTTTTTGACCTTTGACCTTGGGGTCAAGGTCACACCAAAAGTAACCTGACATATTCTATATTCCATGGACCATCCAATAAGCAAAGTTTCAGAAGTGTAACTCCAATAGTTTAGGAAATATGGCAAATCATAATTTTTGACCTTTGACCTTGGGGTCATGTTGAGGTCAAGGTCACAAAAATGTTGCTCACTGCCATCTACATTCCATGTACTATCCACATGCAAAGTTTCAAAAGTGTAACTTCAGTGGTTGCAGAGGAGATCCAATCACAAGAAACGTGACGGACGGACAGACGGACAGACAGACGGACTGACGCCGGATCGAACTGTGGTACGAAACAATATACCCGATTTTTCTTCGAAAAAGCGGGTATAATAACATTCCCCACTCTACCCATACTTGCAGTAAGGACAGTAGGTCTTGTCCAACTGTAAGCCAATATCAGTTGGATACAACAGTGATGCAAGATACACTTATAGAGATTTAACTACAGTATTAATAAATGAATTCTGAGCCTAGGAACAGAAAAGAATCAAGCTGGCATATAGTATTGGCATGCCTAAATAGTGTTGACATGGATGTAAAGCTCAACACAAACAAACAAATTAACCCTTGCATTGCTGAGCCTGGATATTCCTTATCTTTCAAACAATGTAGATTCTGATCAGATGGCTTCTTGGCTTCTAAAGAAGCCATCTGATCAAGATTTACACTTACCTTCAGTCTGTGAATTTATAGGAATAAATTACATCATTTTAACCCAGTTTGTGCCGAAAACTTAGAATGGGATACTGGCAACCCAGGATTGGCAAACAGTGAAGGCCCAGATCAGATGCTGCAGAACTTGACCTCTGATCTGGGTCTACATTGTTTGATTCTGTCATTTTCCATATTAGGGGTTGAGGTTCACAAAACAGTGTAGACCTAGAACAGATGCCACAGTATATGGCCTCTGTCTGATCAAAGTCTACTTTGTTTCTTACAGTACAGGAAATTTTGAGTTAGATGCTGCAGAATGTGGCGTCCAATCGGAATTTGCACATTTTGCTTACAGTACAGAAATGTACAAGTAATAAACGAAATGTAAACAGTCTATACCGCAATTCAGGATCATTTTCCTAGCCTACATTCCGACACAACTGGCCCACCAGAGCTGTCAGTGCTTTGAAATATGCTATTGTTTCCCAAAACAAACTGACTTCATAACGAACTCAAGTGTTTATGCTCGAAAATCTAATGTCATTATTTCCAAAAACAAAACTTAACGTCATTTATATTCAAATACAAAAACTCAAGTGCAAACTAACACAATTTCATGTTATCAGAAAATTAGTGTTAGAAGCTTATTTGGTGAAATGGTTAAACTACTTGCCTAATAAACCAAGTTTCGTGGGTTCAGTCCCATGCTTCTCCACACTTGAGGCGTTTTTGATGCCGATAATCCACATCCTTTGAACACAGTGACTTAATTTAAGAAAAATTTTACAAAATCTCCACCTAAGTTCTTAAATGGTTCTGCTACATTGAACAAATAGCATATAGACAAAAATAAAAGCATCATCACAAAACTAATACAACTTGACACAGGTGAGCGAATTAGGTCCATCATGGACCTCTTGTTCTTCTTATTTCTGGTGTGATCCAAAGAATTGAAGATACAGACCTGCTAGTTTTGGAGGGGATATGATTTTCGGACGAAGCTTGAAAGAAAGACTTTATCAAATCAAAGTTCTCCTGGACAGACCGAGCGTCTGAATGGCCATTACAGTATTTCTCTCTTGCATTTTAGGGCATCCTTCCTCGTAGTTTCATAGTCACCCTTTGATAAAAGTACACCTTTCAACGATGTTTCTTTATAGGTGATATGAAGATTTTCGATTTTGTTTCAAAATTCAAAATTCAATGTTGGACTTAAATCTCTTTCGCAATAAGGCCTATCGGAATCTTAATTACATGGTGACTTAGTATATAAATTCAGAAAAATACATGCGTGCAATTATTTCAGTACCCAATTTTGTAAAATTCATTATCTATAAAAAAAGTGGGTTAAACATAAATGTTATACGACAGACTGCATTCATGGTAGTTAACCCTGTCCCAGTTTATAACATGTCTTTCTTCTTTAATACCACACCGACGTGTCGTGCCTCAGGCTCTATGACGGTTCCGACCTAAAGACTAACTGAACCATTTTTAAGTCTCTGTCTCTGGTCGGGCCCACCGGGGTCCAGCTGTTTGTTTTCCTTTGCTCCAGCGTTTCAGATATTTCATGCTGTCGTGTCTTCTTCGCTTTTCCTGTATTCGTTTGATTGATGTTCTCGGAGACCTTCCGATGGTGTTCTTCTGTTGTTGATTATTATGTTATAGTTCGTCTTTGTATGTATATATTGCTTAAGGTTGTTTTTTTTTTGTTGTTGTTGTTTTTTTTAATAGCCGTCATTTTGTCCTTTCCGCTTCTTTATGGTGACGTTTTTGTTGGTGTTTCGTTCTCTTTGGTGTCTTGGATAGGAGTTGGGAGGTAGTTGTATCGATTCCTGCTCATCGGCTTCATTTCTATTTTACTTGTTTGATTTACTATAATAGCTTCACGCAAACATGCCTACATAGATTTGACCCCCTTGAACCCCATTTTATAGGATAAAACTGGGGTTTACAGGGGTAAACCTTATTTTTTGTATTTCTGCAATAAAATATAGATTGTGGGTACTCGTTAGAACCGCTTCAATTAAACGGTTCTGATGTGTAGCACAATCTATATTGTGAGCAGAACTACGAAAAATATTCCGGTTTTTTATTTTTACGGCGTTAACATTTACAGAGTATTTGTATGGGCGTGTTTTCGTAATGGAATGATTGATTGACATGATAGTCCACACCAAAAACACAAAACAATACAAGGCGTAATAACACGAAAAAAGCGTAAAACGGTCTAAGCTTTGTTAAGCAGCCATTCAGGGATATTCTTCAACTGGCTGATTAAACCCCTGTCACACCAGGGCTGCGTTCTCACGGCGTCCAAGAAAAATGCAGAACGCCGAGGTGCGCGCAGTACGATCGCAAACATCGCCGTATAGCAACGCAGTGGCATCGCCATTAGACGCGTTGGGATCGCATAGAATGCTCGGCGTTCTGATCAGAGCGCAGTGAGGTCGCCGTAAGGTTGCCATAGCAGCACAGTAAGGTCTCCTACAACGCTACAGGAGCTCGGCTCAAAACAAACGCCGTCGCTCGGCGTTCTGATCAGAGCGCGGTGAGGTCGCCGTAAGGTTGCCATAGCAGCGCACAGAGGTCTCCTACAACGCCATATAAGCTCCGCTTGTAGAATTGATTAACTGATTGATTGATCTGATATTTAACGTCCCAGTCAACACTGTATAGGTCATTTTGGAGACATTGCTTCCAATTTTGTGGGACTTTTACCCGACTTTGAGATGAAATGACATCTCAAGCCCTGTCGTCCAATGAAACCAATAGAGTTTACACGTATAAGCATGTTCACACCAATATAGTTTACACGTATCTCGCACCGCTTTGCCTGGGCAGGCTTAGATCCTCTAAGCGGTTTACCAGTACGCGTGTGAAGTCGGTTTCAGCTCTGCGTGGTAGCATCATGCAGCCCATCTATGTCTTCCAGTCCCGATGGGAGGGGCCGCCCGCTTGTATAAACAGTGGCTAGAGTAGAGTTTGATTGGGTACTGTCCCGAAAAACCTACTTCTGAGGTGACTCATCCCGGGTAAGGTAATGGCGGTGGACTTGCTCCTGCTTGCGGTGATTGCGGTGGACATGCTTCCGACGGCACAGGAGTACTGGTAAACCGCTTAGGGGATCTAAGCTTGGGCAATGGGGCGCGAGTCGGTCCATCCGTGGTTATTAACCCTGTTAGTTTCATTGGGTGACAGAGATTGAGATGTCATTTCATCTCAATATCGGGTAAAAGTCCCACAAAATTAGACGCAACGTCCCCAAAATGACATATAATGTGATGATGGGACGTTAAACCTCAAATCAAACAAAACTGTTCGACTGATGAAGATGTCTGTTTTACACTTTGTGAACGTCTTCAACATGTGAGCGCCGTAAAAGCGCAGTGCACGCATTGAAAGCGCCGTAAAAGCGCAGTGCACGCATTGTGAGTGCCGTAAAAGCGCAGAGGAAGCGCCGTGAGAGCGCATAAAATCCGCATCAAGAACGCCGCAGGATCGCGATAGATCGCCATGTAAGCTCCGTAGCAACGTCTTGGTCGCTGTAGGGTCGCCATGACAGGTCCATGTTCACAAAAATATCCCATATGTTACATGTGGGTTTACGGCGTCCCGCAAACCCCCATGCTGACAAGACAACCGAGCGTGATCTCTGACAGGTGTACGGGCAGCTGTGGGGTAAGGCACAAGAAAGATGTTAAATGAGTGACATGAATTATTTACCGTATCTACATACAACACTCACTAACACAAAACATCACAATTTGTTGCTTCTGTAGCCAACTCACGACGTCCGCTCCGAAGGCAAAACACTGTTCTGTGCTCGGAACGGGTGACGTGAATACCTACAGAAGCAAACAACAAAAACAACAACAAAAACAAAAAAAAAAGAAACAACACAAGACGCGACTGGCCAGTTTATAACTTAGGGTGAATCCCCCACTCGCGTGACACTTACTCTCGCGAACTAGTAAAACTAGTCTATCAACATAGTTGATAATCCTAGGATTAGCGATCACGTTTGCTGATCAGACGTTTAGTGATCGTCCAAATAACCTGCAGGTAAGTTGACCTCTTCCATGTCTCACATTTGTTTACAACGAACAATGATTTATATTCTGCTTCTACCCTGGTAGGCGCTGATTACGGCGGTCTGTCCGCCCTTGCTGGACCCTAACGCCTAGCGTCGTACCAGTACCTGCTGCTATGAAGCAGGGAGCAGCAGGTCACACATTGTTATGCCTGCAAATTACGATAACGGGACTAGAAACGAGTCACAAAACATACATGCTATATCATGATCCCCCTCCCGGAGAAGTAAGAATATGTTCATGCATATACCGTTATTGCGCATGCGCCGACCAGACATACAGGCTGATTAGTGCATGCGACAAATAACCGTACAGCAGAACTCAACTCGACCGCGCATCAAATTATCAGCACCCAGCGCTTGACACAATAATACTCAAAGTTCATGTTTCCTTACTGAGCACTACAGAAATCAATTAATGCTCACTACTACTGAGCATAATACTCATCAAATTTGTGCTCACTACATTATCACAAGTAAGAGGCAATTGAACAGACCACGCCTTTGCGCTACCTGGTCAGCCGCCAATTACAGGAAACATAACAATCTCTATTTCATATCCTTCTCCGCGACACGGCTCACAAATATAGCTATTCACAAATTCAATACATTAATAACAGATAGAAACTACAACAGAAGATTTTCATCTATAATCCACAACATTTGTTAGTGTCTCATAAGGGCCAACACTGTTTGCCGTAAATTCTCTCTGTATTTGGTAGGCACCCCGTCACAACCGTCCTCGCGACGCCGATGACGCAGCTGACGTCATCCCCGCCGCTCAGGCCGTTATGACGTGTGGCGACCAAATACTCCCACTTATCATCATCACGTTCTTTATATGTACATACATGCACAAACTGAGTTATCAGACAAAAACGGCATCATTACAAAATGAACTCGTAATTCTTCTTGAACAAAATTATTTCTAATCAACGTGAACATACTTGTAAAATAAAATTCATTACAGTTCATCATCACGGATAACCCAACAGGCTCTTGTAAGAGTTTGCCCTGATGATGAAGATATGGTTAAACCCGTCTTAAGTTTATGTCCCCTCTACACCTAATATCATATTGGGACGGAACCACGGTTTTCTAACCACAGCTAGTCAAAAGTCATGGATCAAACAAGTGACCCGGCGTTTATTAATTACATTCTACAAAAGGGGTGTAAAAGCCCAAATGAATCCAGAATGAGCGGGTGTTCCAACTTTACGTCTCACCAACATCTAGGGTCAGCATGAGACAGGACCTCACTTAGAAAGACTCATTCTACTACTGGAGAAGCCTGGGATCGATTCTGCGACGTCTAGCTGGCAAAGCTAGTAGCCTAATCACTACAGGCCACAACAGTAAATTCAGAATAGGCTTCAGAAAGTTGGGGTATACTAGAAGTAAACCCCTCCAAAACCTACAAGCATGTTCATACAAAAATAATACTAAACATAGATTTAACATACCTTTCAATATACTTTCTATTTCCCCGTCACAATGTTGTGTTCACTCTTACAACTTGACCTGCTGCTAAAGTGTCCGCTTTTTTCAGGGTTTATATATCTATGAATACTACCGGAAAATCATGCCTACTCTTATTACCTTGCTCAATTCGTGGCGAGGTGGAGATACCGGCCACAAACAAAGCCAGATAGCAAAAATCGAGCAGATAATGGATTTGCGTTCAAATAGTATATTTCCCATAGGAAAAATTGATGAAACGACCCTATAATCAATGACATGACTCCTGTCAAAACGAACACCCACACAACACGTGACGGGAATAAAAATCATATATGGCACAATTTGGCGGTTGGCGATTTTTAGGCAAATTCTATAGGACTCGGCCTTTTAGCGGCCCCCTGTATTGTAAAAACAGCTCTCTATAAACCACTCATGCATACATCGTATGATATGTGCATGACTTGTTCATGGAGCCGCATAGTTTGCGTACCATATTTCACCTAAAATATTTCACTCGCACCGCCCTACCATATATCTACTAAAATAATTTAGATGTGCATAAGCACCAGAGAGGTTTCCTATTCCATCTCGTAACAAAGGTTTCCCCTTTTGGAGAAAAAACGATCAGAAATGTTTTTTTCTTTGTGTATAGAGATGGAATAGGATGAACCTATCTAAACAAGACAGCTATTTACACAACAACCGTGCGAAGAATTACCTACTAAGGTAGTCTGCCCCCAAATTTTCTTGGCCCCGAATTGCAACAATCCGAAATCTATACGGCTGTAGTTTCATTGCCCAACGCATAATTCGAGGATTGAGAACTTTTGTTGTTTGCATATAAGACAAGGGCTTGTGGTCTGTCTCAAGCAGGAATTCTACTCCATAAAGATACTTGCGAAATTTCTCAACACCCCAGATAATAGCCAAACATTCCTTCTCTATTACAGAATAGTTTTTCTCACGAGGCAAAAGTTTCTTGCTGGCATAAGCAATGGGAAGTCGTCCTTCCCCTTCAAATTCTTGGAGCAAAACGGCTCCTATACCAACATCAGAAGCGTCCGTCCGGAGTATGAACGGATTCCCATCATGAAAGATAGGAAGACGAAGAATAGGACTAGACGTGAGTCTATTCTTCAGGGTCTGGAAAGCCTTTTCATGATGGTCCTGCCAGTCTGTGATCTTGTTTGGTCTACTTTTCTTAGTTAAATCTGTCAACGGGGAAGCGATAGATGAGAAATTTGGAATGAAACGGCGGTAGAAACCAGCCAACCCAAGAAATGACTTTATTTGTCTCTTAGTAGAAGGTCGAGGAGCATCCTTTATAGCTTGTATCTTGTCTTCTTGCGGTCTAACTGACTGAGCAGCTACACTGTGACCAAGACATTCGATACTGCTATACCCAATCATACACTTGGAAGGTTTTGCCGTCAACTTGGCTGTCCTGAGTCTATCTAAAACTTCACGTAATGACGTCAAGTGGTCTTTCCAAGTTTCGGTAAAGATCCACATATCATCGACGAAGCTATCAACGTTAGAAAGTTCGGACAGAATCTTTCTCATCAACCTGCAAAATGTTGCTCCTGAGTTTACCAAACCGAAGGGCATAGTTTTGAATTGAAACAAGCCTTTGGGGGTTTCGAACGCAGTTAGGGGTTTTGCCTTAGACGTCATTTTTACCTGCCAATAACCTTTTGACAAATCTAATTTGCTAAAGTATTTGTGCCCCGACATTCTATTTATAACCTCCTCCATATTTGGCATTGGTTCTGCATCGAACTCCGTCACTTTATTAAGTTTACGGAAGTCAATGCAGAACCGCACCGAACCATCTTTTTTAGGGACAAGTACTACAGGGGATGAATATGGAGATATTGATGGCTCAATAACTCCTAAATCTAACATATCTTGAATTTCCTTTTCCATTACATCCCGTACTTTATATGGTATGGCATAACCTTTTGACCTCACTGGTTTCGTCGTCAGCAACTTTATGTCGTGTTCTATTTGGTCAGTTCGTCCTGGTACACTGGACAGTACGTCCGGGTATTCTTTTATCAACGTCTCTATTTCTTTACGCTGATCCTGCGTTAACATTTCTGAAATATTGACGTCCTTAAACGTCTCTGGTTGCTTTGCAGTAGGAAAAGCGCAATCTTCCAATGAGAATTCGTCAACGTCATCATTTTCAGTTGACGGAGTGGACTCTACAGAAAGCAAGCAATGTGACGTCACATTTTGACGTTCCACATATTGCTTCAGTATGTTAGCGTGATATGTGTTAACATTTCCATTGACGTCAATCTTATAATCCATTCTGTTCACTACCTCAACCACTTCATAAGGACCTTTCCATTGAAGCAATAATTTATTACTGTCTGTCGGTAGTAACAACAGTACTTTGTCGCCGACGTCAAATTTACGCGACCTCGCGCCTTTATCATAATAAGCTTTCTGCTTAATCTGAACCTTCTTTAAATTATCACGCGCTAATTTGCATGTCTGCTCTAACCGTTCCCTAAGCTCAATAACGTATTGATACGTCGAAAGAACTTGCTCATCGCGTACCTCTTCAGCCCATAATTCTCTTAATATTGCCATTGGACCTCTGACGTTACGTCCATATAACAACTCAAAAGGGGAGTATCCTAAAGACTCTTGTGGGACTTCCCTTACCGCAAATAATAAAGCTGGAAGATATTTATCCCAATCTTTTGGACGTTCAGCACACATGCGACGTAACATCTGCTTTAACGTAGCGTGGAAACGCTCTATCAGTCCGTTGCAAATTGGGTGTCTCGGACAACACGTTAACTGTTGAAGAGAAAGAAGTCTGCTGACTTCCTTCATTACCTCAGCAGTAAACTGTGATCCACAATCAGTCAACATTTCATCAGGAATGCCAACCCTACTAAACATTTCAATAAGCGCTTCCGCGACACGTTCCGTCTCAATACTCGGTAAAGCTATCGCCTCTGGATACCTTGTCGCATAATCTATCATGGTTAAAATATACCGAGATTTCCTATCAGATCGAGGCTCAATTGGACCAATTATGTCCACTGCCACCCTCTTAAATGGCGTATCAATCAATGGCATTTTTCCTAGAGGTACTTTAGTGACCCGACCTTTCTGAATAGTTCTCTGACAAATATCACAAGATTTACAAAATCTAGCGACATCACCGCAAATACCGGGCCAGTAAAACTCAAGTACAACTCTATCCAATGTCTTCCTAATACCCATATGTCCAGACATAAGCGTTTCATGAGCCAGTTTCAACACCTTTCCTCGGAAACTTTGAGGGACCACAAGTTGGAAAGAGACTTTGTTACCCTTGGTGAACTCCCTATATGCCAAACCTTTTTTCTCAATAAACCTAGTTTCACCTCGGTTTAAACCACGACTCACAGTCTTGTTCCCAGATACAACCCTTTTCCTGATGTTTTCCAAAGTTGGATCATCAACCTGAGCTTGCTTGAAAGCCTCCTTGTCATCGTTAATGATCTGATCGGGAACCTTAAGTTTTCTGTAAGGCTTCTCATCCTGCCTAGTTTGAGACCTAGTTACAGCCGCAGCTGAGAAATGAGACATATCAGGAAGTTTTGATCCATCAATGTTACCGATAACCAAATCGTACAACGTATCATCCATACACAAAGCTTCAGTTTTCCCAGTGAAAAAAAGACAATCAATGTCAATTATTGCCAAAGGATACCTTTGTGTGGATTCATCAATCAACGTAACATTTGATTCCTTTCCTATTAACTGACTATCCGAAACCAAACTTCTCCGAACGACACAGCCTGTACACCCAGTATCTCTTAATACAACCACCTTTTTATTATTAACCAATCCTTGTGCCGTCGGTAACCTTGCCTTTAAGAAGTAACAGACACCTTCCCTAGTTTCCTTACTACACTCCTCCCTATCCGAAATCAAAGGATCACCAACCTTATTTTCAAAAATACTTCCAATCTCATCACCTTTCCTAGTTACTTCCGTTTGACAAAAACTAACTTGGTGTGCTGCGTCACGTGGTGTGCTATTATTTTTACCGCGTCCGCGAAAAGACCCTCTAAAATTACCACGACCACGTGTATAACCACGACCTACATTCTGCGTATTCTCATTCTTAACCTGAGAACCTTGAGCCTCTACGCGCGTGTTAAAATTTTCCTTAACACCGCTATCCCCAACTCCAGTTGCTCCTACCTCTGCGCTATACAATTGTTTCCTGTCGGGGTTCTTAAAACATTTAATTGTTAAATGCCCCTTACCACATATGCTACACTTGATATCCGGTCTACCACTCGGTTTGTTCGAGTCAACTTTGTCCTGTTTACCCTGCGCTGCGCCTCTATTATCGCGTTGCCCCTTATTAATGCAACTATATACGCCCCCGCGCGCTTCTGCAAACAAATCTGCCTCCCTAGCCATTTCATCTAAATTACCAAACTGTTTTGGCTTCAGATGTACATACAGTTCTCTATTACATGACTCCAGGAACTGATCCCTTGCCATGAAATCACAGACAGCCGGAAAAGATTTTTCTATCTTTGCCATATTAAGCCATTTTTCTAAATAACTTCTCAGTCTACTACTGAACTGTATGAACGTTTCTGATTTCTCGGGCCTACTATAACGAAACTGCTTCCTAAATCCGCGCTCTGTCATGTCAAAATTCTTTAATAAAGCGTCCTTTAACTTTTCATAATCCGCCGCATCCTCATTTGACAACCGGTCATATACATCAAGTGCGCGCCCTTTGAGCAATGCACTTAAATACGCGGCCCAAACACTCTTATCCCATTTATTAGCCGTAGCATATTTCTCAAACCTAGATAAATAACTATCCATTTTATCTTTACCCTCTTCAAAATAAGGTAACTTAGGATCCCGGGCATGAGCCACCTTCTCAGCTTTTTGCCTTTCAAATTCTAGCTCGAGCTTCGCTCTCTGCATTTCTAACTGATTCCTTAATTCTTGGTGCTGTAGCTCAAACCCATGTTTTATTTGTTCTAAATGGGCCTCACTAATCTCTTTTGCCTCCCTTTCAGTCTTGATGCGTGCTATTTCAAGTTCCTTATTAACATTCAACATAGCTAGTTCATGTGCCCTTTCCTTTTCCTTTTCCTCTAACTTAGCTAGTTCATGTACCCTTTCCTTTTCCTTTGCTTCTACTTCTAACTTAGCTAGTTCATGTACCCTTTCCTTTTCCTTTTCCTCAGACCTTAACCTTTCTAAATCCCTTTTCTCTTGCCTTTCTGCCCGCTCAATATCTTGCTGCTCTTTAACAAAACCTTGTAACTCCTTCCCCTCATAACCTAAGTCCTTTCCCATTTGCATTAAACGCTCCATTATTGATAACGTAAATCTCACGTTACTATCAAAACCACTATAAACTGATCAGTTATGATCAGTGATGATTGAATGGGCTTAACTAAAACATTAAGATATGTGTTATACGCGTTAATCTAACTAAAACGTTAGTTATTAAAGCACACGCGATTTGAAAAGTCAAATGCTTTCAGCAAAGTATGACGTTGCGCACTGGTAGTCTTATATGACGTCGTAAACTGACGACGTTTACAGTAAAATGCTACAATCCGAAGTTTCATCACATTACAAAACTCCGATCATAACAAGTCACCATTAATGTTTCTATTACGTCATACCTAACCTCAAGCCACAGCGTAAATATTAACGCTACCGTTATGTCAACGTCAGTAAATTGTTAACGTCACTACGTCAGAACCATGTGTGGGTAAGATCAATTAGTAACTCCAGTTTAACTTAGTAGAATGTCAGGTAACACAATTAAGTGGGGTCTACTTAAGTTTTTCGTTACCAAGAAAAAGTGGGGTTTGCCTTGCCTTCCTGCTCAGAAATTATCGACTTGTCAGTATCCATTCAGTTGAATACATGGGTTTCGCACTTCATCAACGCAGGAAGGAAGATTCAAGTTAATTTCTAAATGTGGCTGTCAATACATTTTTTTTTTAAATTGATGATTCAGAGTACCAATGTGCTGTTCCACAGCCGGGAACACCAGCCAGAGATCAAATCCTTACTTCACTGACACCAAATGTTACATGTGGGTTTACGGCGTCCCGCAAACCCCCATGCTGACAAGACAACCGAGCGTGATCTCTGACAGGTGTACGGGCAGCTGTGGGGTAAGGCACAAGAAAGATGTTAAATGAGTGACATGAATTATTTACCGTATCTACATACAACACTCACTAACACAAAACATCACAATTTGTTGCTTCTGTAGCCAACTCACGACGTCCGCTCCGAAGGCAAAACACTGTTCTGTGCTCGGAACGGGTGACGTGAATACAGAAGCAAACAACAAAAACAACAACAAAAACAAAAAAAAGAAACAACACAAGACGCGACTGGCCAGTTTATAACTTAGGGTGAATCCCCCACTCGCGTGACACTTCCTCTCGCGAACTAGTAAAACTAGTCTATCAACATAGTTGATAATCCTAGGATTAGCGATCACGTTTGCTGATCAGACGTTTAGTGATCGTCCAAATAACCTGCAGGTAAGTTGACCTCTTCCATGTCTCACATTTGTTTACAACGAACAATGATTTATATTCTGCTTCTACCCTGGTAGGCGCTGATTACGGCGGTCTGTCCGCCCTTGCTGGACCCTAACGCCTAGCGTCGTACCAGTACCTGCTGCTATGAAGCAGGGAGCAGCAGGTCACACATTGTTATGCCTGCAAATTACGATAACGGGACTAGAAACGAGTCACAAAACATACATGCTATATCATGATCCCCCTCCCGGAGAAGTAAGAATATGTTCATGCATATACCGTTATTGCGCATGCGCCGACCAGACATACAGGCTGATTAGTGCATGCGACAAATAACCGTACAGCAGAACTCAACTCGACCGCGCATCAAATTATCAGCACCCAGCGCTTGACACAATAATACTCAAAGTTCATGTTTCCTTACTGAGCACTACAGAAATCAATTAATGCTCACTACTACTGAGCATAATACTCATCAAATTTGTGCTCACTACATTATCACAAGTAAGAGGCAATTGAACAGACCACGCCTTTGCGCTACCTGGTCAGCCGCCAATTACAGGAAACATAACAATCTCTATTTCATATCCTTCTCCGCGACACGGCTCACAAATATAGCTATTCACAAATTCAATACATTAATAACAGATAGAAACTACAACAGAAGATTTTCATCTATAATCCACAACATTTGTTAGTGTCTCATAAGGGCCAACACTGTTTGCCGTAAATTCTCTCTGTATTTGGTAGGCACCCCGTCACAACCGTCCTCGCGACGCCGATGACGCAGCTGACGTCATCCCCGCCGCTCAGGCCGTTATGACGTGTGGCGACCAAATACTCCCACTTATCATCATCACGTTCTTTATATGTACATACATGCACAAACTGAGTTATCAGACAAAAACGGCATCATTACAAAATGAACTCGTAATTCTTCTTGAACAAAATTATTTCTAATCAACGTGAACATGCTTGTAAAATAAAATTCATTACAGTTCATCATCACGGATAACCCAACAGGCTCTTGTAAGAGTTTGCCCTGATGATGAAGATATGGTTAAACCCGTCTTAAGTTTACGTCCCCTCTACACCTAATATCATATTGGGACGGAACCACGGTTTTCTAACCACAGCTAGTCAAAAGTCATGGATCAAACAAGTGACCCGGCGTTTATTAATTACATTCTACAAAAGGGGTGTAAAAGCCCAAATGAATCCAGAATGAGCGGGTGTTCCAACTTTACGTCTCACCAACATCTAGGGTCAGCATGAGACAGGACCTCACTTAGAAAGACTCATTCTACTACTGGAGAAGCCTGGGATCAATTCTGCGACGTCTAGCTGGCAAAGCTAGTAGCCTAATCACTACAGGCCACAACAGTAAATTCAGAATAGGCTTCAGAAAGTTGGGGTATACTAGAAGTAAACCCCTCCAAAACCTACAAGCATGTTCATACAAAAATAATACTAAACATAGATTTAACATACCTTTCAATATACTTTCTATTTCCCCGTCACAATGTTGTGTTCACTCTTACAACTTGACCTGCTGCTAAAGTGTCCGCTTTTTTCAGGGTTTATATATCTATGAATACTACCGGAAAATCATGCCTACTCTTATTACCTTGCTCAATTCGTGGCGAGGTGGAGATACCGGCCACAAACAAAGCCAGATAGCAAAAATCGAGCAGATAATGGATTTGCGTTCAAATAGTATATTTCCCATAGGAAAAATTGATGAAACGACCCTATAATCAATGACATGACTCCTGTCAAAACGAACACCCACACAACACGTGACGGGAATAAAAATCATATATGGCACAATTTGGCGGTTGGCGATTTTTAGGCAAATTCTATAGGACTCGGCCTTTTAGCGGCCCCCTGTATTGTAAAAACAGCTCTCTATAAACCACTCATGCATACATCGTATGATATGTGCATGACTTGTTCATGGAGCCGCATAGTTTGCGTACCATATTTCACCTAAAATATTTCACTCGCACCGCCCTACCATATATCTACTAAAATAATTTAGATGTGCATAAGCACCAGAGAGGTTTCCTATTCCATCTCGTAACACCATATTTCTTGCGATCTCGCGGCGTTCTGAAAAATTAAACAACGCCGTACCATCGCAGTGAAAACGCGTCATAGTGTGACAGGGGCTTAAGCACAGTGGATACGCATTGTGAGTGCCGTAAAAGCGCAGAGGAAGCGCCGTGAGAGCGCATAAAATCGCCATCAAGAACGCCACAGGATCGCGATAGATCGTCATGTTAGCTCCGTAGCAACGTCTTGGTCGCTGTAAGGACGCCATGACAGGTCCATGTTCACGAAAAATATCCCATATTTCTTGCGATCTCGCGGCGTTCTGGAAAATTAAACCACGCCGTTCCATCGCAGTGGAAAACGCGGCATAGTGTGACAGGGGTATAAGACAAGGTGTCTGTTCGGCTTTTGGAAATATATGAGTTGATGGCCTGATATAGACAGATGAAAATGTTGTGATAACTGAAGACAGCTCAATATGGATATATGACAATAAATATAAAGATGTTTCATCATTTATTTTTCTTTTCATTTAATTACATTTTATTTAAAATCATATAGAATAAAATAAACACACCAGAAATAAAAGTATTTCTATTTTCACTTCCATTTTTGCCTATTGAGTTTACGCTGTCTGTTTAAAAGAGAGAATTCAGATTAATGATGTGGCTGATGGCTGTAGGAGAGAGTTGACTGCTAAGGAGAGGTTCAATATAAAAAATATCGTATCAAAATACTTTGGAAGGAATTGTTGATGCTGGTGAAGAGAGGTGGGGGTTAAACTGAGGTGACGGGTGCAGGAGGTTTTTACTGTTATTGAAACTACAAAAGAACAGCAGTTTTTGGACATCAACTGTATTGTTGAAAAAAAGTTAGAAATAGCGGATCTTACATGAGTAGTCATTTTATAGGAACTTTATGAAACGAGCCTCGGGCGAGCAGCATACTAAGAATGGTGAGAAAAATAAAAATACAATGCTACTACTTCTTCTACCACCACTACTACTACAACAAATACTATTACTACTAATAGTATTTATAATGAAAATAATAACAATTATAATCAGCCCCCGCCCATAGGGGCTTGAAGAAATTAATGGGCTGCATGATGCTTCCACGCAGAGCTGAATCCGGCCCGCACACTAGTACTGGTAAACCGCTTAGAGGATCTAAGCCTGTCTAGGAACCGCGGTGCGAGGCGGACCGTCCATGCTAATAAACCCTATTGGTTTCATTGGGCGACAGGGCTTGAAATGTCATTTCATGTCAATGTCGGGTAAAAGTCCCACAAAATGGAAGCAACGTCTCCAAAATGACCTTTACAGTGTTGACGGGGACGTTAATCCTCAAATCAACCAACCAACCAACCAACCAATAACAATTATGATAAAATAATAATAATAACAATAATTTTATAAATAATAATAATAATAATAATAATAATAATAATAATAAATGATAAAATCTTATAACCCAGCTTTTGCTATAGAAGATCCAGTAACATTAGAGAAGCAAAGCGAACAGTTTCCACATTAGTGTATTGCTGACTTTTTTGGACCTAGTAAATCAGCATCGAACAATACAAGCCATGTCACTAGAAAACATGTATGACAGGACGTAAAATGGTTCCATTATAAAAATATGCTATATATAAGTACATTGTAAATGTTACCACCGAAAAAAATAAGATGAAACCTTGTGATATTTTGCTTATTACTGCTCAAATATAGATTGTGGGTACTCGTTAGAACCGCCTCATCGAGGCGGTTCTAACGAGTACCCACAATTTATATTTAAGAGCAGAAATAAGAAAACTATGATTTACCCCATGCAAATCCCAGTTTTGATATACAAAAGTGGGGTTGAAGGGGTCAAAATTATATAAGTGTGTTTTCGTTATGCTTAATACAATACCACGCCAAAGAGGAACATATACCTCATTCGGATAGTAGTCGCACACAACGGTGTGAGATTTCGTTGTTTCAAAGCTTCTTTATTAAATTAAAAAAAAAAGGCCCTTACTTCTATTACTTTTGTTGCAGTCCCTTTATTTGTTGACGGGATTATATTATTGCTGTTAGCCCGTATGTTGTGTGCATTTTTCTTTTTCTTTATAGTATAAAAAGTAGAAGTAGAACGAAGATCAGGAATCGATACAATTAACTTACTCCACCTATCAAAGACACCAAAGAGAAAGAAACACAAACGTGAAGCGACAAGACCATAATGGAAACCTAAACAAAGGAAGGCCATAAGGACAGTTACTTCCCCACAAAATGGCCAAATTGCCATCCAAAATAAAAAGACACATGTGATACACACAATAAGTACATGTAACAAACAACAACATAAATAAACCGCCACAGAAGAACCGCCTTGGAACGGTCAGTGGAAAGAATTCCACTGGGGGCTTAAATCGACCCCATATGGCCATAATCCTCGCCCTTACCTCTGTCGCGGTATACAGTATTTTTGTTTAGTCCGCATGAAGGCTTCCTATCTCATCAGTGTAACATCTTCGAAAACATACAAATAAAAAAACTGCTGAGATGAAACAAGGTTGATGACTCGACAGCATTAAACAACAGAATTGTGGCGCAAAAGAAAACCAACAGTTAGACTCCGAGGAGCCCGACCAAAAACGGAGCATCAGGCGCCAACCAACATATAGAATACTAAAATAAAACCAATAAAATTCCATTAATGTTTTTACGCTGGAACCGTCATACGGGTCCCGTCAAGCGATTTTGGTACTTATCGCCTATGCGAGCAGCGAAGGTTCAGGCGAGCCTGCGCATCCGCGCAGTCTCGCCAGAACCTTCGCTGCTCGCTCATACAAGCAGTGAATCAAGAGGAACCTTCAGACAGAAAGCCATATCCCTGGCCCCTCTGAATGGCTGGGCATGCGCAGATAAAATTTGTCATGACGGAATGCTCGAAGACACGTATTCGCTTGGCGGGGCTCATATAATCTTAAGCCTGTTGTTTTGTGCCGTGTTTCTTTCGTTGATGTCTTGGGATGATGTAATCCTTAATCAACATTCAACCGCCTGTGACTCAACAACAATACAAGATCGTTAAAAGCATTTAAACCTTCAAATCGTACGATTGGATTTTGGATTTTTAATGGCGTCTGTTAAACTGTTAAAAACGTCACTGCATCTAACACATTTCAACTCATTTCTCGTCATGCTCAGAGTGAAGACGATTTTGCGCTGCAACCGAGTGTTCACCAGTTAATTTTATCACGAAAACATGTCTATATTTTTGACCCCACAAGAACCCTACTTTTATATAGCAAAAATTGGGTTTATAGGTGTATAACTTATTTTTTATAGTGCTGCTCTAAAATATAGACTGTGGCTACTCGTAAGAACCGCCTCATCGAGGCGTGATGAGGCGGTTCTAACGAGTATTCACAACATCATGAAAACACGCCTATATAATTTTGACCCCCTTGAAGCCCATTTTTATATAGAAAAACTGGGGTTTACAGGGATAAACCTTATTTTTCTATTTCTGCTCTCAAATCTATAGATTGACGGTACTCGTTAGAACCGCTTCGGTGAGGCGGTTCTAACGAGTACCCACAATCTATATTTGTGCAAAAATACAAGGAAAAATATGACAATTTGTCATCATAAAATTTTCATTTTTTTCGGCGATAAAGGTTGCAATGTACTTGTATAGCCGTGTTTTCGTAATGATCTATATTTAGAGCAGAAATAAGCAAAATATCGCACTTTTTCATCTTAAAATGTTCGTGTTTTCGGCGGTAAAGTTTACAATGTATTTGTATAGGCGTGTTTTCGTAATGTGTGGTGTTACAAACACTGCCCTTTGTGCTCTGCATTCTCGTGTATACTAGACGTTTTCGTGATTTTGTTTATTTCTTGTTTGGCGTTTAATGGTCCTTGGACCTATACTTTGGTCATATTGCATATTAAGCTGGTCAGAATTTTTAACCACAATGTCCCTTCGAAGGCGTATACATAAACGGTACAGTGCACAGTTTTCAGTTATACCAGAAATTGACAACCGCCCCTCCTTGAATCAGCGGAAGAGAGTGAGAGAGAAAGACGTTAGACAATATTTTGTATTAATTTGTATGACTGTTGCAGACCGGGTCGTCTAATCACCAGACAGGCACGAATGCGACTGAGTTAACAATGCCAGCTTTCTTGAGTGAACAACCTTTTGAACTTTGTCGCCAGAAGGTCGCAGAAGAACAAAAACCCATGGAACGAATAATAGTCTACAATGTTGCGAAAGCGATGGTGTTAATACTGCCGTTACAGCAGTGTTTCTTAGCATCACGTGAACAAGTCCATGAAATGAAAACCCCCCTAAACCCCACTTTATATAAAGAAAACTGAGGTTTACGGGGGTATTCGTTATTTTTCTTATTTCTGCTCCAAGGCATAGGTTGTAGGTACTCGTTATAACTGCCTCAATGAGGCCGTTCTAACAAGCACACACAACCTATGTTATGAGCCATTATAAGAAAAATATCAAGGATTTTCATCAGTAAAGTAGGTATTTTGGAGATGTTAAAAATGCACTATGTCGCACGGGTGTGTTACCGTAATGATAACATTCCACAGTGTCTCCCAACTTGTGACAATCGATGTCCAGGCTGACGAGTACAGACAACCTGCTTGTACTTCAATAAACGATAAACACACAAAACGAAACCGAAGAGTGTTGAAAACAATGCATTGTTTTGCATAATTCGTTTACAAGGGACCTAATACTTTCAGACAAAAAAAAAAAAAAAGAATACTATCTTCGTTTATTTGGTGTATTCTTTGTTTCCAAAGGATATAACTATTCAGAACTTACTTACCTCCACTGCAACTGATGTTTTTGCCGTGTGACGGCCGTAAAAAGCGTAAAAAGTCTTCCCGTACATCAGCATAGTGCAGATAAAATTTTCTGGTCATTTGGGATCATTGAGTTCATTTAGAATCATTTTGAAAATAACAATCTGCTAAAGCCGGCGCTAGAGGGCGTGTCAGGTGTTGCACATTTCAGTACTGGTCGTGAACAGACACAATAAAACCGAGGCTGCGATTTTCGTTTATTTGGTGTATCCTTTGCTTCCAAATGATCTAACTATTCAGAACTTATTTAAGTATGACCTCTTATTGATTTTAGTTGTAGTAGACATTCATATCTTTTATGCAAATTGTCTGATCAGGCCCCGAAGTTGTAAAATAGAAGTAATGTGACAAAATATAATAGACATAAATAAAATAATAAATAAAATGGAAAGAACGGGTATAATACAGGCTTACATCAATAATAAGATTGATAATGACTGTCTTTTGTCGCAGGCCCTATATTTGTTGTTGGGTTTATATTATTGCTGTTAACCCGTATGCTGTGGGTCTGTCTTTCTTTTGCTGTCCTTACTTTTTTTGTCTTGAAATAGAAGTGAAGGCAATGATCAGGAATCGACGATACAATTAACACACAGCTCAAATCAGATACACAAAAGGGAAAGAAACGCAACCATGAAAAAACTAGACACTAATCGAAACATCAATAGCAGAAAGCAAGAAGGACGGCTACTTTCTCACACTTTGTCCAATAGGCTATCCAAAACAAAAATATATGAGCGATATACACACTCAAAGACAAGGCATAACAAAAATAAACCCCGACAGAAGAACCGCCCTGGAACGGTCAGTGAAAGGAATTCCACTGGGGGGGGGGGGGGGGGGCTTAAATCGATTTTCCGCAGCTGCAATCCTTGCAAAGCTTGACGACTTTGGTGACGGCAAGGACCAAAATAGGCATTTTCAGCAAAGAGGTATACCAAAAAGGCGTGTCCTTGTGAATGCTGAAAATGCTTATTATTGACCATGACAATTGTTAGTGATCACACAAGTTTAGTTTTCTAAATATTGGTTAAACAAATTTACACACACTTGAGTTGGTTTTGCGCAGACATGTTCAACCGATAAAATCTGCTTGATTTGGTTCAGAATTGGCACGGGATCCCTGTCGACGGTGCCCGAAAGCATTGACCCGTCCGAGTCTAACTGAAAGTTTTCTTTTGCTGCAGCATTTCAGTGCTTTCTTGCTGCGGAGTCCTCATCGTTGTTTCATCTCTGTATTTGTTTGATGTTTGTGTTCACGGAGATGTTGCACCGATGTGTAATGAGGCCTTCATGCGGACTGAACAAATTACATGTACAGTCGAACTTCGATGGCTCGAACACCGATGGCTCGTTTACCATGGTTGAGTCGAACCCGTTTTTGAGTCCCTAGGGAATTTCTCTGCATCAGAAAAAGTGTGGGATAATTAAGGAGATTTTTGACTTTTATCTTGCAAATGTATGCTGTATGTACTCATTAGAATCGCCTCAATGATGCGATTCTAAAGATTACACACAGCATACATTTATGTTACAGAACACCGAAAAGATGTCCAAAAGTACCCCCGTCATGTTTTCTGGAAGTATTCAACATTGGCTCGAACTACCGCTGTCTCGAACAAATTGCCATGGTCCCAAAGGGGTTCGAGCCACCGAAGCTCTACTGTACATGTATTTGTCTAAATCGCGACGGAACTAAGGGCAAGAATTGTGGCCACGCAAAATAAATTTAAGACTACCCCCACACTGGAATACGTTTCACTGACCGTTCCAAAATTGAAGTGAAGTTTAACTGACCGTTCCGAAATAGAAGCGAAGGCAATGACCAGGAATCTATCCAATTAACCCTTAGCTCCCAGATACACCAAATGGAAAGAAACACAGCAATGAAACATCAGAGACATCAAAGGGAACGAAACACAAACATGAATCAACAGACGCCAATGGAAACATCAATAGCGGAAAGCCAAAACGACAGTTACTTTCCCATGAAATGACCCATTGACTATCCAAAACAAAATAAAAAACGCGATACAAACACTCAAAGACAAATCATAACAAAAATAAACCACGACTGAAGAACCGCCTTGGAACGGTCAGTGAAACGAATTCCACTGGGGAGCTTAAATCGATTTTACGTGGACACAATCCTCGCCCTTACTTCCGTCGCGATTGAGACGAATGATTTATTCAATCCGCATGAAGGCCAGTAGTATAGGGTGGCACTTGGGGGACAAAAATTGGGGGACAAAAATTGGGGGACGTTTTGCTGTTTTTGTTGTCCCCCAATTCCCCCAATTTTTGTCCCCCAAGTGCCACCGCTTGATGTAAGCTTGACTAGGCTAGAATGGGACTTGAGTGGTCAGTGGTGTGTTAGCTGAATACCTTCAGAAATGGACTTAGTGTTTGTGTGGTTTGACTTTGTCCCTATAAATTTGATGTCCCTGAAATTTCTAGGGACAAAGCTTTTGGCTATGTTTGAAAATGACTAAGTTTTTTGATGATCTTTCAAGTAGATCCATGTGTTTGTGTGGTTTGCCTTTGTCCCTATAAATTTGATGTCCCGGAAATTTATAGGGACAAAGCTTGAAATTAACCAGTCTTTCGGTGGAAATCTTTCAAGAGGTCCAGGGACACCACAAGATGACATTATGTTGGCCTTGTATCTCAAGATTTCATAGTGTCATGCTTATATATTGAGGCTATCTAGTACCAAGTTTCTATGAGAAATAAAAATCTTGTATCTCAAGACTTTATATTTCTTCATCAGTAGAAACTTGACTGTCAAGCGTCAAGTGGTTTGGCAAATATATTGAGGCTTGATAGTAACAAACTTCTGGATATAGATCTTGTATCTCAAGATCTATTTTTGTTTCATTAGTTTGACTATGAAGCGTCAGTGGATGTTATTTCTAGCCATCTCAAGTTTAGATACTACTACCTCTTCGAAATGAAGAGGGGGTGAAAAGACAAGAAAGATTGGTGAACAGTTTTAACTTTATTCGCCCCGCTAACTAACTTGATTACGATGAACAGAGGATTAGGACCGTCCCTCTGTCCTCGTTTACAATTTGAAACCTTAACATATTTACAACATTAAATACATGGGGTATTTCTTTGATAAACAATGTGTATTTCGTAAGCATTTGCAAACTTGAATTCTATGTTTGTAAAGAAACTTTGGAGTTGGCATGTCATTTTGTGTCCAGATCACTTTGCCATAATTAGAACTGATTTGTGTCCAGATCACTTTGCCATAATTAGCACTGAACCATCTGTCAATATCTCTGTCATTTTGGTATAAGTCTTCTCCTGTGCCATACAGTTCCCCATGAATAGCTTTCTTCAAGTCTAGTCCTTTTTCAAGTTGATGAATAATATAAATACACCACATTCCACAGTTGTGACTCCATGGACTTTGTAATGGTTCTGTATTTTGAATCCAACTTCTGGAATTTCTCTTGATGAAAGGTAGAATATAGTCTTCTTCTGGTGGCATGCCATAAGAATCAAAGTAGATGGCTTGATTGCCTCTGAAGTATACGGTAACCCAATGTTCTCCTGGTTCATCTGAATTGTCAGTGTTTATGATATAGGCTTTCATGTCTAGAGGTTTCTTCTCTGGTAAGAGATCTTTGGCACATACATCTCCATTAACAGGCATGTGGTATAATATTTTCCTCAGTTCATATGTGTCCATTTTTCTGATGATGTCTCCGACGGAGTAGCTTCTATTAATTTCTGTTTCCAAAAGTCTCTCCACTCGTTGTAGTCAGGCTTTCTTCCGTATCTGTTATGACTGTTTTTCAGGAACGTCCAGTTTTTATAGGCTTCGACTTTTTCAGATGGTGTTAAATGGTCCAATCCTGTCATAGCACTATATTCTTTTCTTCTTTCTTCTGATGGTACTTCATCCAGGAGCAACTCGTCCCATTTTTGGATGACCTCGTAGATGTTGAGATTATTCAGGGCATGGATATGTATACCATAGTCTGTTATCCATTCGTTTGGTTTTGTCCACAAGCACAAGTCATGGTATTTCTGACTGGGATGATTTATTCTACATCCTTGGCACTGGTGACGGGCATAGTCAAATATAGCAGTCATCAAGTTGATTTTCATGGCTCGTATAAGGGTATCTTTAATCCATTTGTGTTGTCCCTGTGTTTCATTGTCTTCTGATAATCCCTCAAATTCTTTTTGTAGCATACTATTTCCAGATGAAGTAGAATCTGACCATAGTAGATAATCCCTCAGTTCTTCTTCAATATAGTATCCACTATGCATCTTTTTTCAGTAGTCTGTGATTACTTCTCTGAGTCCGTTTATTTCTATCAGATTATCAAATTCAGCATACACAATGACGTTGATAGTCTTTGCGAGTGAATTGGCAAACTGAAGTTCTAGTCTCAGGTTTCCAGTTTTTATAGGGTGGAGATGACTCTGGTCAGCAGCTTGATCAGGTGTGAAGTCATATCCCCAGAATGTGTATCCGTCTTTGTAATCCTCGTAATCGATGTTACAATTCTGAACTTGGTCTCGACTACTCAGAGCCTGATACAGTGACATGTATGATCGAAGGTACTCGTTTCTGGTGAAGTTAGGTTCAAAGGGTCTGCCATAGATATTATGTCCATCGTGTGTGACATCCAGTTTACTGAGATTGAAAGGTTGGAAGTTAAAGGGGTTCGTGGGAAACGTGCCATTGAATGTTTCATTAGGAACCATACCAATGAACAATCGTTTTGGAAGTTGACCCTGGAACAGATGGTCTTCAATTTTAGATCTTAGTCCAGTACCAATGGTAAATGTTTTCACCTCAACTCTTCTGATGGGGAATTTGGCATTATGTTGAGCAATGCTCTGATTCAAATCGTTTGTGATTGCTGGTAGAAGTTGTACATTTCTCACTGACAGTTTGGCAACATCGATTTTGAGTACTACAGGGTAACCATCCTCAGCCATGATACAAAATTGAGGAGATGCTCTGTTAAGTCTGAGTTTGATTTCGATGCCATTCGGAAGATATTTGTCTTGCATGGCCAGATCTAAATGTAATCGGCCCATGAGTTCCAAAGATTTACTTTGTTTTGTAGCTTCACCTCGGCCTTTTTTTTATGTTATCACATTCAAAATCCTCAAATCTCCCAGGTTCATCTTCATACCAATGCTCTGCAGCTTTTAACTGATTGTCTTTGACATCTGCTCCAAAGGAAAATAAGTTTTCTATGTAGGCTCTGTACGGATATGTATCCATATTACTTGTGACCAGTTTATTATTCAGGTACAAATCGATGCTGCTGAACATACTGTGAAAGAAGTTGTTGATAGGGGCAACCTTTTTGTCCTCAATATTAGTTCCATCTGGTTTCAGGATTCTACATTTCAGATAAAGATACGTTTGAGATAAATCTGTATAATATTCAGTATGGGGTGGAACCAAAAATTCAATGGGTGCCTGATAACTATCCAGGGAAGCGATAGGATGATAATCAGTCCACTGAGTTTCTTGCATAGTTGTCATTGTCGGAGGAACGGATTGCATTTCCAACTCCGTTTTGCTGCACTCACAAGAACCTGATTGCATCATTATTGATCGAAAATATCTTTCGGAAATTTAAGATTTTTTGGAATAGCAGTTGAGTTTTTCTTTTTTTGACCCTTCTTAACACCTTGACGTTTAGTCTTAGACTGATTCTTTTTAGATTTGCCTTTTGATTTTATACCCCCACTTAATTCATCCAGAGCAGATTTTCCGAGAGATTTCAAACTTTGTTTGCCTCTTTGTTTCAAAACATGTTTGATATTTTGGCCTTCCAACATATCGCGAAGAGCACCTAGTCCCTCCTTTTTTGCAACTTGTTTTGCACTTTTTATTCCTGCTTGTGCTAGAGGTTTTAAAATGGGAACAACACTTCGCATTGCTGTTTTAAATATTGAACCTAAACCATGGCCATATTGTCTTGAGACACCTCGATAGACGGGAAAGTCTTTAAATCCTGCTCCAGACTGATGATAATGAATAGTACGCATTATTGTTCTTTTTTTCTGAAGTGTAGTTTGATCAATGTCTTTCCAGTAATGAATGGAATATCATTACCTGTATCGCCTTTTATACTAATGTAAACTTGATCAATGAAGGATTTTGCCACTGGAACGTAATGCAAGTTGAGAAATTCTTGATGGAAATGAATTTCACCAGTTGTATTTGCAAATGGAACTACTCTTAAAATGGGAGCTGTTATATGTCCTATGTTTGTGTAACCGGCCACATCGGAATACACAAAGAAGCGACTGTTATGAATATTCAAGTCAACACCATATTTGAATTTGACAGCATCGTTGCCTAATGGTTCTCCGTGAAATTGTTTATCGATACCTAAAATGATTGCTAATGGTGTTGGAAATACTATCTGAATTTGATTTGTGTAATTTGAACCAGAAGGATACTCTACAGCAACCTTGATGCGTTTTAATTGACTTCTGTATTCAAGATGAATTTTAATGTTGTGTTGAGTCAAAATCTTTTGAATACGACTCTCAAGTGCATTTTTCATTTCCATAATCAAATGTTCAGGGCTAGTATAATTTCCTGTTGGAAAGGTTACTTTATAATCTGAACATTTTTTTGTTTGTCTGCAAATTTCATGCCTTAAGTGAGCAAACTTTATGTCAATGAAAGCATTATTTGTTAATCGAAGAAAGAAAAAAATATTTTTATCTGTGATATTCATGATTTCACCTGGTGTTATTATTTCTGCTAAAGCTACCTCCCAATTTTGTTTGTCAATTTGAATAGGACAATCTAATTTGACTTTGAAAGTAGATTGAGTATTTTGTGGGAAGGTGTCTAAAGAACTGTCACTTAATAATGTCAAGTAAAATTCTTTCATGGTTTTTGTTTTTCCTCAGGGAGAGAAGATGAAATTGGAGTTTGTCTATTGAATTTTAATCCTGGGGATGGTAAAATGTATCCAACAGAGCTACTGAGTAATATCAACCACAATTCTTTGTCTGGACTTCTTAAACTGATTTGTACCAATGAGGTGATAATGATAGCATAAACAACAATAATTTGAGCCAAAAATGTTAAGCGATTTTTTGCTAATATTCCTTGACTACCGTCTGCAGATTGTAAAGAAGCAGTGTCACGCACGAATGAGCTTCTGAAATTCATGTTCACCGTTTTTATAGAAGATCTGATTCTAAAATCCAACTATCAAATTTAGATGGATACCCTTTCCAGTGAACTTTTATTTCTTTGATCCACTTTTTACCAATTTTACGTTTTCTGTGATCTATGATAGATTCAATTTCGAATATTTGATCTTTTTCTACACGTTGTAACTCTTGCGAGTAAAAAGTGCCTTTGACTACTTCGCCATCTACATCTACTATTTTATAGGTTACAGGATTTTGATGTTTGTACACAGCCGAAATTTGAAACAACTCTTGTGTCCAGTTTGGTAAATAACCTTTATCAAAAGTACGTTTTGTCTTGTTAATACGAACATAATCACTGACTTTTAATTTTGGACTTTGATGTTTTTGTTTCTTTCCAAATAAATTTTCTGACACTACAACTTCGTTTTTGCTAGTAACAGATGCAGGTGCACATTTGATACTTCGATGATATGCATGGTTGTAACCATGAACTAATTTTGGAAGTACATCAATATATCTCAGCGTACGATGATGTGTAAAATATTTCCACATGCGACTTTTCAAAGTTCTTTGAAATCTTTCGACAATACTGGCTTTAGTTTCAGGATTTTCTGTCGTGAAAAAATGAATCTTTTTTGACTTTAAAAAATTCTGAAAATTTTTATTTTTAAATTCTGTTCCCTTATCAGACTGGAGGCTTTTTGGACTTCGTTTTTTCAAGATCAATTTGAATGCTTTGATCAAAGTTTTACCCGTCTTATCTTTGATGGGAACAACCCAGGCAAATTTGGAAAATACATCAATGACACAAAGCAAGTATCGGTGTTTGTCATTGAACTTAGACATACTTGATACATCTGCTAAATCTGCTTGCCATTGATAATCGATTCCTGCCACAACAGTTTTTCGACGTTTGAATTTTCTTCGAATAGGTTTATGCAAAGTGTACGTCTTTTGTTTCCTCAACCAATCCCTGACATCTTTAAGTTTTACTTTTTTAGAAGTTTTTCTAGCTAACTGGAATAAAGCTTGTTCTCCAGCATAGGCAGCAGGACTTTTAGGATCATAATATAATTTTTCAAACTTCATTGTTCATCATAGGTTAACCATTTAGGTATGAAAGGACCTTCCATTTCTTCTTCTTTTATGTTTTCTCGCTAATCGCCTTACGTGTTTTTTGACTGCGGGCAGATCATATTTTCGCTGTTTTGTATAGGGAGTCCCTAGTTTATGACGTTTTGATTTTGGAGGAGTCACAAAGACATCCTCTGGTGATTGTTCAGGAGGAGGAAGCTGATGTTCGTGCATCCATTCCCATCTGTCTCTATTGCCTACCACATCTTGAGGAATATTCAATTCTCTCAATCCTTGTGCAAAAGCTTGCCAACCCGTGGGCTCAATACCTTTCCTATGTCTGATCACATCATTGACCAAGTCGATAATGTTAGAACCAGGAATAGGTTTTCCATACATCTTGACTGTACCATCATCATCCCAAGCTATGTTTTTATTTTTCTTGCAACATAGAAAGCAAAAGCTGAGCTTTTCTTTTCATGGTGGAAGGAACACTGTCAATAATGTGCTGATCAATCTTCTTAGGTTGCAGAACAGGCTGGGAAAGGGAAACTGAAGGTTATTTTAAAGCTTTTTTATGAGCCGTCTTAAATTTATGCAAAGTTTCACCAAACAACTGAGACTTTTCTGATTCCGAGATTTCATTATTACTCATAACAGAAGACAAGTCGTTTTGAAGATTAGCAGTAGCCGAAACTTCAGGATCAGGTGGTAATCTAGGTTTCTGAATTTGTTCCTCTTTCCAACGTTTCATATCTTCCCAAAGTTTGAATGGGACAATAGCCATTTTACGCCCTTCCATGATTTGGATTAAGAAGGCCACCAAGGACAGATCCTATGAGTGGGGCAATCAAAGGTTTGAGTAACAATCCTAGTAAAGCCCCGCCTTTCTGATTAATGATTTTCTTTTTTGCTGCAACAGGGACCTGTTTTTGTACTCAGCAAACGAACATGCTGTTTTCTAGATTGTAAGTGTTGTTTCTGAGCTTTAGTTAGATGTACATTGCCTTTTATAATGTTTAAGCAACATTCCCCTACACAATCGATCACTTCTTTGGGTGAATCATTAATTATTTTTTGACGAAATTTTGGAGGTAATTGACAAAGTCCTTCTAAAAAAGGACCATATTTATTAATCAAAGAAGTTTTCTTTTTTCTCAGAGTTTTCCTTTTACGTACGGCCGTCATGATTGTCGTGATACACTATGAAGAATCCCAGTCAAACATGGGCTTTTATATTTTGCGTCTCGTAAGTTTCAAGTTTGGACCTCTGTTATTGATTCTAAAAGGTTGATTATACATTTTTTGTCCCTGCAGAGCTTTTTCACGCATTGCAGCTTCAAATCCAAACTGTCTTGCAGTTTGAAAAACATGTGGTTCCCCAGCATAGAGTGGTTGAAATCTAGCAATATTTGGTGAAATGGTTTTTTGACGAGTTACAGAGCGAGCATTTTCAGTAGGCGATCGCATCCCAAGACTTTGCCATGATGTAATTGGACGTTTTTTACAGTAATAAATTTTTCATTAATTTTTCTAGGTTTTTTCTTTTTTTCAGAAGTCTTCTTTACAGAAGTCTTCTTTTTGGCAAGCCGTCTTAATATTTTATTACCGTCCCATCGAATTAATGTTCTGATAATAACGCCACCCAAGAAACCACCACCGCCAGGTTTCAAAATGATGTTACGTTTAACATCACTATTGACCATGGTACTTGTTAATTTTCTGAGATCATCTTTATGTTTTTCCATAAATTTCTTTGTCTGTTTGGGTAATTTCATTTTACCCTCAACGATTTTTCTTGCAGCCAAAGAAAACCATTTTATCATTTCGAGTAATCCCTCATTGAGCAATTGTTTACGTTTTACAGTATTTGGTTCTCTACTCAAATTGTAGAGTGCCCTTATCAAGTTAGCTGATGTTCGTTTCGAAACCATAATGACTTGTGATCAATTTTCAAATCAGACACACACTTTTATATGTTTGGGAAATAAACAACTGGTCCTTGATGATTTGGTTTTGTAAACCAGTTTTGAAAAATATTTGTTCTAAATCTCAATAGATCTGGTGTATCTGGTTTCAAATCGATCAGTAAGTATCCATGTGGTTTGGATGTGGCATCATTGAAAGCATACATCAAATGTGGAGATTGAGGTTGTTTTGCCAAAACTTTGACTTGCATTTTATCTCGAGGACTTTGAAACAAAATGAGATAATGTGCATTCAAACTGATAGTTCGACTATCTTTACTTTGGTGAAACAAATTTTGTGTGATGTATATCACACTTGCATTTCGATGATGCCCTTTCCTTGTAAACCACAATTTTATTTTTTCTTCATCTTTGTCTCCTAACATATCGTCAAAGACGATCAAGTGAGACAAACTCGTATCGCTGACAATGTCATCATCGTCATTGGGAATTCCAGAAAGAAATGTGATGTTGGATCCTTCACGTTCTTGTAAAATATTATAAGTTGGTTGCCATTCTTTGTAACACCATACGATACGTTGTGGTTGAATATCAAACAAGTAATTTTTGTATTCAATGACTTTTCTTACAAACTCTGTTTTTCCAGATCCACTTGGACCTGATATAAAGAGATTAGCAGGATGTTTGTAAAAACAAACTGTTAATATCTTGTACTACTGGTGTCTGAATGCTTGACATGATGAGTAATGAGAAAGAACAACGAACAACATGTATATTTATATAGTTTTAATGATGTAAAACAAATCTTATGTACTAAGATATCATGGTATTATTCATAACCATATGGCACAGTGTACCCATTTTTCACAATCACACGTTTGTCATATGTAAATCTATAAATCTTTGAAAGTTTTTCAGTGGTAACTTTTCTATTTGGATGTTTTCTTATTTTATGTTGATACTGCACAGTTTCACGGAAATCTCTATCTTTAGATTTTGCCCAGTTTAACATTTTCTCAAAATGTATAATTTGAGAAGTGTTAAAATCCAATGTCAGTCCTTTTACTTAACAAGTGGATTTTCTATCACCATTGTTTTCAACATACTCGTAACCATAATTCTTTGGACCCATACCAACAAATTTTGTGATTTTTGCATTGGGCATCTCATCAGTCCATTCACCAAGTCGATTATTCACAATAGTTGGATTCCAAAGTTTGGGATTGTGGACATAGATTGCAGAGTCAGTGTCAAAGTAGAGTACACGTGTATTAAGTTTGTGTAATACACTGTACAATTTCAATCTGGCTTGTGCTGCAACTATGAGGTTCAATGATAGAGTCTGTTTCTTCCCAGTTGACATGTAAAAACTGTTCACCATAGACATCAACATACTTGACTTTTTTCATGGGATTGCTCACCAATTCAAAGTATGTTGATGGTTCTGAGATGTATTCAGTTTTAGTCATATTATCTCTTTGTGCCAGTTTTCCCCACAAGTTATTCAACTCAGTCTTTGCAGTAGCCCTACGACCCTTATTCTTTTCAATATGCTCCAATCTAATTCCCTCTGCCTCAAAGTAGTCCTGTTTGAACTTTTCTTTGTCTGCCTCAGTTTTACACCAATCAGGATACCCACTGGCCTCTTGCTTTATTTTCAGAAATGTATCAATGTACCCAGCAAAGATTCCACCTTGGCCAGTTTCTCTATCATACTGAGTTGTCCCAGGGAAATGCCAAACCTCATAAATTTCAGTAAGTTGATAACCAAGTTTCAAAGCTTCAAACAATTCTATACTGACCCAAGTTCCAACCAATTCTCTATCTTCTGCTTTAGTATGATGACAAAGTTGTGAGTTGTCTGACTTCTCTGCACATGTTCTACAGAGTGGAAACAGAAGTTTATTGTTACATTTGTAAGGGAGTACTGGATGATACAAGTTTCTGGGTGGAAGAACTTTACATTTGATCAGGCCACAATATTGCTGAATATTGTCTTTGTCAATTTCTTCTTGAGAATAAATCTCTGGATGTCCTAGGGGGAAAACACCATATTTACAAATGTATGGGTACAGAGAACAGACATCAATGTACTTGATTTCTTGATCTGAACGTTCGCCAATCTCATGGTACAATTTGGTAGCATTAGTCCTTCCCCCAAACAAAGCATCTGTGGGTTTCAAGGGATCCAAGTTAGTAAATTCAGCCTCTACCAAAGTTTGGAATTCTTTATCATCTCTACACTGTTTGTCAAAATCACATTCCCAACATTCTATGACTTCATACCCTGCAGCTTTCAGAGTTTCATTTTTTCTCAAAGTGGAACAAAAAAGAGTGTCCATCTTCAAACAGTTGTAGGTATTGATCTTATGTCTGTCAGGATAACATCTTTGACAACCATGCCAATAACAACCTTGAAATTCATAGATTTTCTTATTTTCTTGGTCAAATCCATCAACGTAAAACTCACTAATTTTCTGTTCCCCACCATTCAATGCATGTTGAATGTGTGTGTTTGTTTTCTTAGCCATAACCTGCAACCATCGTACAGCTTTGATCGAATATTTCTTTTGGTTTGGATAGCCTTCAGGAGGAATGATAGCTACAGAGTTTTCTGGCATATGATCCTTTCTCCAAACGAGAGAACAAGTTTGAGCCACCGTACATGCAACTTTAAAGGGATCAATTCCACTAGTTTCCATCAACTGCTGCCTAAAGCAAGCACAGCCTCTCCTTAAGATATCGACATCACTCCGACAATACTCTTCCATTTCTTGCCTGAAGTTAAAGATAGCATTAGATTCAACTTTAGATTTGTGCCATTGCAAGAAGTCGTCTCTGTCTTTGCTAGACATCTGGCCAGGGTTATACATTTCAGCAGGAAAGTATGGACCCACATAATTCTGATTAGCAGTATTTGCCAAATGTGGGAAATAACCTTTCTTCATTTCTTTAAGTCCAAAGGTATCAGGGAAACTACCCAAACGTATGTGCAAAAACTGAAACGAATCTTTGAACTCAAGTTTTCCAGCTTTCATAGTAATGATGGTATGCCCATTCATGATCACCTCTGGTTTGTAAGTTCCATTCTCTAAGAGATATCTTAAAATAAACTGCCCATCATAACCACCAAAGTTGTGTGCAATACAAATTGAGCCTTCATTAAAAGGCTGAAATAGCCAAGTGCAAAACTCATGCAAAGTACCAGGACCTTCAAAGATCATTTCTCTTCCTTGATCTGGGAACTTGCTACAATTTTTACACTTTTCATGGATAGGTGAATGGATACACTGGTCACAGGCTCTATGTGCTTTATGTTCTCCTGTATTTTGTGAAGATTCAAAATCAAAGAAAATGTACTTGGAGGAGGAGGAACTTGTTTCTTCTTCATCATCAGATTCATCACCATCAGATTCGTTGGGTGCATCACCATCAGTCTTACAAACATAAGATTGTATGTAACACTGATGATTTGCACCCACGACCTCTTTACAAAATCTACATTTTCGATTTCCTGGACAAACATGATTTTTCTTACTCCCAATAATTCTAGTGAAACAATTTCCACAATTATACACTAACTGACACATTGACTTTTTCTGTCCAGGTTTGATTCTTTTATGATTAGCAAAACATTGAGGACTGTAAAATTTTCTTTTACAATCCCTACAGAAACAAGTTTCTCCTGCCACACATAATGTCTCATTGAAACATTTGTCACATCCATGGGGACACATATGATCACCACGATTGCTATAGCCTTTGTCACAAAGTTCACAGTAATAAGAGCATCCTAGAAAACCAGTTATACTGGTGATTGTATCATAATGATTGTCTCCATTATAGTATATATGTATCACTTTTGTCTGTTTGGTCATCACAAATTCAGGTTTGAAGAGAAGGTCATCTTTCGCATGTTGTGAATGAACTTTGATCAGGTAGTCAGGGGCTAACACAGCTTGGATCTTCTTGTATTCGTCAAGTCCACAAGGTTTGGTATGTGGAACTTGAGCTCGATCCAACAACTTCTTAGCTTCACTGGTCTGGAAAGGTCTTGTTGATTTTCGTATATGTTCCCATGTCTTCTTCCAAGTCTGACTATCATCTTTGTCAGCATGACATTTACCGACAACCACAGCTCTGGCTAAGCACATGGAGTCTTCTGTATTGTTGATGCTTACGATACTTTGTTTCATCTTTCTCATGTTGTTAGAATCAAAGTAGAGGCCATAATGGAGTGGCTTTCTTCCACTTCCTACAGGGAGTCTTGTGTGGGTCACTTCCAATGACATCTGACCATCATCGATTCTGAAGTCTTCATTGGACTGTAAGACTTTTTCAATTTCATGAGACAGGGCTTCTCCAGTTAACGAGGATACATCTGTGAAGGGTATAAAGACCCCAAGTTTAAGTCCAGGATGGTAGATACTAATTCTTATTCTATCGTTGCCCTCTGCCTCAGTATGTCTCTTAATGTCGTCCACCAATTGTTGAAACAAGCGTGGAACAAATTCTAATGGTGATGTCTTTTCAGGGAATTTTCTCATGTCCACACTGTAAACATTGGCTCTTGTTCTAAATCGCCTCGACTCCCTCTGTCTTACTGGTTTCAAAGTATAATATTGTTCATATTCTTCATCTTCATCTTCCGTGTCAGAATAATCTACTAGCTTAGGCCTCTTAGGCATAGGTGGCATCTCATCATCCGAACTGGATGGAGTTCTTATTCTTTTCCAATGTCTCTTTGGCATGTTGACTGTTTGGTGTTCAATGCTGAACTATGAAGCTTCAACCTAAAAAATCCATTTTTATACTGACCTCAGGAAAAAATTTTGCAAGAGGAAACGTGATCAACTTGCGTTGATCATCGTGGTGACAAATTCCTCCCCGGTACACTCGTGAGTTACATAGTGGGCTGCCCTGCAACTTAGGACTCCTGGCGATTTGAGATTATCTCGAATACACTTTAGAACCACCTGAATGTCTCTATGGACCAGAGTGATTCCCAGAGCGGAGGCTTCCCGTGAGCGTGGGTCCCCTTAAAGTAGCCTGAGCGTAGCTACCTTCTACTCTGTTTAAGCATATATTCGATAACCTCGCATCTACGGACTAAGGCGGAAACAGCACGCATGCATTATTCACAGACCAGTAAGCTAGATCACTAGCCTGTTTGTAACAAGAAATAACTTTGTATATATAGTCTACCATAAACCAATTTGATATGAAAATGGTTTTGTGATTTGAATATGAAAAGTATTTTTCTTTTAAATTTAAGAAAAGTAAGACTATGTTCTATGAATTATGTATAAATTTATAAACTTGTATTATATTTATTTCGAAAAAAAAATATTTGATCCCATTTCAGCTATAAATAGCAAAATGACAATGATTTTTATAATTTTTCATATGTTACTATTTTTAGAATTCCTATTGGAAAAAAACAATAATGCTTATAACTTGCGAATGTCTTAACCGATTTTCAAAATTCTTGTTTCAGATTAATCATGACTACCAGCTGTATTCTACCCTTGGAAATAACGGAGATGATTTTAACATTCAACATGTACAACTGTGGAAAAGGCCAAGCATTTACAGAACTCATCCAAGACAGTTGGTTTTCTATGAGAATGAAGATGTTGAAGAACACTGGATCTCAAATAACTTACCAAGATGAAATGATTCGTTTACTATTGCTCATAGATGAACTTCCTAATTTGTCAGATAAGAAACGATTAGAGTTTCATAGACAGATTAGCTGTTTTCATTTTCAACATCAACCAACCCTTAAGAAAGCAAAAAGATGGCTAGTCACATTCTTTAACTTTACCACACGGGACATGTTTTACATGTCTGAGAAATTTCATCAACACTTCCTACATGGCAATGTGTCATCTAGCTTTCTCTACAGAGATATGCTTTTGGGATATCTGATACTGAGTGAGGAATATACCGAAGCTCAAGTCAAACAGTTATTCTGTAGTCGGGACAATCCAGATCTTATGATATTACCATCGGGATGTTTGACTTTCAACGACTATTGGCCAGAATATATAAATAGCAAAGAAGGATATAAAGTGATATTAGGAAACGAACAATTGAGACAAGAACATAAGATCGTATTGAAGTTCCCAACTAAATATTCTAACTGGGTACTTGACTAAAACAGACCATGATTAAGATTATCAGAAAAAGTCTACCTGTATCTTTAGATCAAATTCTGAAATTTGAGATCTACAGACTTGCACTTGAACAAACTTTGTCATTAGAGCCAGATAATGTAGATTTCTTGAAAACTAAAGATGACATTCATGTTTGGTTGAGAAGATATGATACATTTATGTCTTTTCGACATGAGATGAAAAGAACAGCTTGGCTCATGAGTAACATATTGGATAAGTCACCCGTGAAACTGGATCAATGGCGTTTGCATGTAGCTAACAACGATGAGGTGATCAGCTACATTTACAACATGATAATGGATATTGAAAGAGCTTCATCAGAACAACCGATGGACTGCTCTGAAACCCGTCATGAGGAACCGATGGAAACTGATATTGACGATTTGATCAAACAGATGGATTCTTTGATCATATAAATTGACCTGATACACAGATCATCATTGTTTTATCAACAGCATGGAGAAGAAGTGGTTTGAAGTACCTCTGACACAAGTGATCAAATTCAAACCTTACAGAAGATTACTACTTTGTATCTACATACTATTTTCTCATGAAGATATTTCTGTGGAAGAAATCCAGATGAAATTAAATGAAAAAGAAACTTTTGAAGATTTCAAGAAATTGTGGTGGACTTGCGCTAAGTACAAACTGTTAGAAGATTCAGTTATCACATTTGAGAACTGGAAAAAATCTGTAGCTGACAATCCAAAGGTGATCGAGTTCTTACATTCAAAGACACGAGGCAAGGATGATATAAAAGGAAGTGATCTTGAATAGAACTTCATTCTACTTCTGACTGCCACAGTGAAAACTTCAAAAATCTTAAACAAGATGGAATACAATAGGGATCCAAGAACAAAGAAATATAGTGATCCTGAAAGTATCTACTACCATTGTTCAAGTTTAAAGAAGTTATTGAAACAACAATATGATATCCATCTTCTACGAACATTGGAAAAATCACTTCTTGATCAACAACTGATGAGAACACCTTATGGTCGTTGCTTCAGATGTAATGCTACGACACACTGGTCAAGAGATTGTACATCGGGCTTCAAGCTACCCTACGGACACTGTTACATATGTGGACTTCCAGATCATTGGGCACCCGAATGTCCACAGAAGCAGTTGATACAAGATGAGTTGGACATACCACCTACATTACCTACTGAAGAAATATCATCTGACACTCCTCAGGAAAAACAGTCTTGTGCCGATGAGAAACAGCCTTGTGCCGAGGAGAAACAGACTTCTACTGAGGAGAAACAATCTACTGTTAAGAAATCAAGAAAAAGAAAGCGAACAACTTCTAACACTCGTGGTGTAAAGAAACCAAAGACAAAATAGACATTTGACTGTGAATAAAACAAAGTGTCATAGACATTAGTTACAGACATAAGATAGTTATAGTTAAGAAACATAGTATTGTATTAAGAATTTTTAAAATACATTAAAAACAGTAAAAGTTTACCAGTCTTTGTTTTGTTATAAAGGTTATTCTTTAACGAAATCCATGGGTTAGCCCTAAAAAGGACTGTTCTTATGTAGCTAGTACCTTAAACAGTTACTAGCCACGGAATGGTTCTACTATAGCGATCGGTTTAATGGTAACCGATCCCACTCCCCTCCGAGCCAGGAACTGTTGGAAAGCCAGCCCGCTTTGCAGTCTCTCCACTTTCTTCCAGTACTCTTCCTCAGTACATGGCTGTTGTCTTTCCACCTCAGGACATTTCCTTCGGTGGAAGACAGCACGTAACTTCTTAAACCAACTCATACTGGAACAATATGGTGAGAACTCAAAAGCAGAAGGGCTTTTATACAATGTAGGAGGATTGACCTACTTTAATCGAACAACCAATCAAACTGGCTAACGAAATAGCCAATAGTGATCATCCTAAGAGAATTCTTCGTCTTTGGTGTAGCAATGATGGTCTATGTTCGAAACATAAATCATTATAGCAAATATCAGACTTAGGAATCTTTTGTATGATCATCAAAAGGTACTCTTTCAAGAATAAGATGTGGCCCTGAAAAGGGCCATTTGGTCTAGAGAACCTTCAAAGGTTCAGTTTTTTTTTCTTCTAGACACTCATCACATATGGACAAACTGTCGTCTTCAAAGAACCCATCGTCATCATCAGGGCAGTTGTGCTCCTCTCCAACATACCTTAGAATGACGTAGCACTTACCACATTCAAGATAAGTTGGAGCATTACACTCACTGCAAATACCAGACTTTGGGTATTCATCCATGGTTATGAAGTTAGTAATAATCATGAATGATATATATATACAAGTGACATCGGATTGACCTACTTAAAATGAAAAAAAAAACTGGCTTAGCCAATCATAATCAGAGAATTCATCGTCTTTGATGTAGCAATGATGTTTGTTCTTTCTAAACATCATAGCAAATACCAGACTTAGGAATCTTGATTGAACATTATTAAAGGACATTCATCCAAAAATAAATGGTGGCCCTGAAAAGGGCCGTTGGGTTTTTGTTAGTCATAAACTAACATTGGCAACAGGTTCTCCCGCCGCATGCTGGACATCTTCTGGCCCAGGACTCATACGTTATCCTGGACCCACTGGAAAGGCAGAACGGGGGCTCTGTCGCTTCTTGGCTCCAGTCTTCCGTCTGTGTGGCAGCAGAGGGCCCAGCCACCTCACCATCCAACCGTTGTCCATGTGCCAACTCTGCTCCCTCTTTTGTAATGGATATCATCTTCTCCATATTGTCAATCGAGGAAAACAATCCTTCAGCTTCTCGCTTGACTATGTCAAACGAGAACATCAATTCTCTCACGCCACTCTTAAGTGACTCCGTCTGCTCCTCCAAAGCTTTGAAGTAGATTTCACTGTTGTGAGCCATTTTGTCTTGTACACAGAAGTGCAACGAAGTAGGCCAATGCATCGGTATTTATTGAGTGAACACGGACGTGAAAGAAAGTATTTTTGCAAGTAGGTCAATCCCTCTCCAGAGTATAAAAAGGATTTTACCTACTTCAGATTTCTTGAAAAAACAATGGAACCGTCAATATCATTCGATGATCTCTTGCAAAATCCAGATCTTTTAACAACCGCTATCAATGAAACATTTGGTAGTGATGGTACCTTACAGCAACAACAATATACAACAATACCATCTAACCAACTGATCTATGCACAGCCTCCAGTACAGCAATCTAAGCCCCAACCCAAAGTTATTGAAGTCTTAGTAAAGGAAATCAATGAGCTCAAAAATAGACTCAAGCAGTTAGAAGATCGTCCTCAACAACCATCATCACTGGAAGTGAGTCCTATTAGGATTCCACTCCATATCAATATTGTGGCGAATGAAGATGAACAACTGATGCAGTCATCATCAGCTATTGGCCTTGGAGCTGCCACCAAACCCATACGGAAAAAGAAAACCAGATAAAAGAATAAGATATTCAAAACCCAAACAGCCCTTTTCAGGGCTATCAAACAGTTAAGAAAGAATAACCATAATGTCTTAAGTTTAAAACAATTTTATTACATACAAAATATATCTTGGCACTTTAGCTCAGTTGGTAGAGCACCTGTCTGATAAGCAGGAGGTCATAGGTTCGAGCCCTATTCGTGCCAAACATTTTTTTTCAATTTTAAGTTATTTCCAAAAGGCCAACATAATGTCATCTTGTGGTGTCCCTGGACCTCTTGAAAGATTTCCACCGAAAGACTGGTTAATTTCAAGCTTTGTCCCTATAAATTTCATGGACATCAAATTTATAGGGACAAAGGCAAACCACACAAACACATGGATCTACTTGAAAGATCATCAAAAAACTAAGTCATTTTCAAACATAGCCAAAAGCTTTGTCCCTAGAAATTTCAGGGACATCAAATTTATAGGGACAAAGTCAAACCACACAAACACTAAGTCCATTTCTGAAGGTATTCAGCTAACACACCACTGACCACTCAAGTCCCATTCTAGCCTAGTCAAGCTTACATCAAGCGGTGGCACTTGGGGGACAAAAATTGGGGGAATTGGGGGACAACAAAAACAGCAAAACGTCCCCCAATTTTTGTCCACCAATTTTTGTCCCCCAAGTGCCACCCTATACTACTAAGGCCTCCTAACTCATCAGTGCAATATCGCCGTGAACATAAAAAATCAAAACAACCACTGAGAGGAAACTGTTGGTTTTCTTTTGCTCCTGCAATTCAGTGGTTTCTTGTTGTCGAGTCCTCACCGTTGTTTCATCAAGGCGGTTCTTCTTTCGTGGTAAAGTTTTGTTATGGGTTGTCTTTGAGTGTGCGTATCGCTTATATTATTTGGTTTTGGATAGCCAATTGGCCATTTTGTGGGAAAGTAACTGTCCTTAGGATCTAGTTGTTTCATGTTTGTGTTACTTTCCCTTTGGCGTCTCTGATGGAGCTTAAGGTTAATTGTATCGATTCCTGATCATTGCCTTCTTTTCTGTTTCTTTTATCCATCTGATCTCGCCCCATCTGACTTTCATATATTTCCAAAACTGAAAACAACTATTTTTAGGCACCCACTTTCAGTCTGATGATGACGTCATTTATGCGATGGATGACGTTCTGAACAGCCAAGAAAAGGAGTTCTATAAATGTGGCATTGAGGCCCTTAAACACCGCTGGCAAATGTGTTTAGATACTGAAGGGGTTGAAAAATAATACAATATATCCGACAAAATACAAATCCTTCAATATAAGGCTCACAACATATCAATCATCGCTCGTAACTTTCCTTGTGGCTTTCCGCTATTGATATTTCCATTAGTGTCTAGTTATTTCATGTTTGTGTTTCTTTACTTTTGGTGATTCTGATGGGAGCTGTTGGGTAATTGTATCGATTCCTGATTATTGCCTTCTCTTCTATTTATTCACAACATATAATATGTAAGTTTCAGGAAGTTCCAATCATAACTGAGGACTTATACGGAAGACAAGTTCAAACATAGGCATTTTCAGCAAACAACGGACGTAAGTCTGTAACAAATATGCCGGCATCACCAGCTTTCGAACTCATCACAGATTTTATCCCCCGCCTACTTACATGTCTTAGGAATAATCAATGAAAACCAAAGGATCTGTAGTGCACACAATTTCAAAAATAGGCAAATATGGAGGAGCATTAGTGCCCACGAGGTCTAAACTAGGCATTTTCAGCAATAGAGAGAACATAACGCAACGACAGATAGGCTGACCTCGCCGGTTTTCAAGCTCATTCGCGCTTTTATAACCAGCCTACATATGTACGAGTTCAGGAAGATCCGATCAAAACTGAAGGAACTATAGTGTCAGCAATCATTTTCAATTGTTAAACAAAAGTGAAGACAATGATCAGGAATCGATACAATTACCTCATACCTTCTTTCAAGACATTAAAGGGAAAGAAACACGAACATAAATTAACATCTTTATAAGGAAAACGTCACAGGCGGAAAGTCTAATGGACAGTTACCTAGCCACAAAATGGCCAAATGACTAACCAAAAATTATGAGATATTAGCAATACGCACATGAAAAGACGAACTATGACAATAATAAATTAGACGAACAATTTGTTCAGTCTGCAAGAAGGATTTCTAGCCCATCAGTGCTACATCTCCGAGAACATAAAGCATCAAACGACTATAGAGATGAAACAACGATGAGGACACACAGCATGAAAGATAACTGAATGCAGGAGCAAAAGAAAATCAACAGTTGGGCCCCGGTAGGCCTGACCAGAGACAGAGCATCAGGTACCAACCGATATTACACGTGAGCTTTCAATCAATGCCCTTAAACGAATATAGAATAGATGCCCAGGAAAAGCCACAATATTAAAACCTACCAATGGCATCAAGAGAGAAGAAAACAAGGAAAAAAACACAAAAATGGTACAGCAACCAGCTCCCTCTTCTCCACAAAAGGTGATCAAATGCAAAAGCACAATTAATAAATTAATGCGTAACTATACCTAATTTAGTGACACAGAGGCCTCTCTGATATCTAATCTTCATCAGTGTGTCTAAACCCCATAGTTTTGAAACGGAAACGGTTGACGAACAAGACCCGGCAAACACAGCACATCCCCCTCCGAGCACACACCGACCGACGTATCTCATGAGACAGGTCAACTGAAGGCATCAGACAAGAGACGCCTACCAGGGAACATATAGGCGTCCCCCGTCGAGCCAACATCAGAAAACATGGCCCACACTCCACGGAAGTCCCAGGCATCAGAAAGGAGATGCCCAAAGAAGCGAGACTTGCAAAATTTTATAATATTGCAAAAAGTGGCAACCAAATCCGCTAAGATACATGTCTCACCTAATTTTAGAAAATTAAGAAATTTATACTGCAAAAAATAAAAGATATAATATAGTTATTTAAATCAGTACTTGAGTACTGACGTAAATAATGTTAAAACACAACCATAAACACATACAACATGAAGAGCCCCGTTGGAAAATTTGGCACAGCTATATTTGAGCCCCGCCAAGCGAATTTGTGCCTTCGAGCATTCCGTCATGACAAATTTTAACTGCGCGTGCCCAGCAATACAGAGGGGCCAGGGATATGGCTTTCTGTCTATAGGTTCATCTTGATTCACTGCTTGTATGAGCGAGCAGCGAAGGTTCTGGCAAGACTGCGCGGATGCGCAGGCTCGCCTGAACCTACGCTGCTCGCATAGGCGATAAGTACCAAAATCACTTGACGGGGTCCATTTAAAATTAACAACATCAGAACCGCCGCCTTAAGATGATCAGTAGCGAGAACCACTAGGGAGTTTAAATCGATTCTTTGGGCCCAACCTTTACTTATTTCTGATTATTTTTTCTTATTTCAGGTTTATTGTGGGTATTCCGATGGGTACTAATTGCGCACCTCTTGTGGCTGATCTGTTCTTGTATTGTTATGAAAGAGACTTCATTTTGTCGCTTTCCATTGATAACCAATCTGAAATTATTGAAGCTTTTAGCTCTACTTCTAGATATTTAGATGATTTATTAAATATTGATAATACCTATTTTGATGGTTTGATCAGTCAGATTTACCCCCTAGAACTTCAGTTAAATAAAGCAAATTCTTCTGATACCGAGGCCCCGTTTTTGGATTTACATCTATCTATTGTAGATGGATTTGTTTCGTGCAAAATTTATGATAAACGCGATGACTTTGATTTTAAGATTGTAAATTTTCCTTTTTTGGATGGTGATATTCCTCGTGTGCCATCCTATGGCGTTTATATTTCGCAATTAATTCGATTTGCTAGAGTGTGTAGTCATGTAACTGACTTCAACACTCGTAATAAATGATTAACGGCTAAACTTCTTAATCAGGGTTATCGGTACCATAAACTACGCAAAGCCTTTTCAAAATTTTATAGACGCCATTCTGATTTAATTTCAAAATTCAATATTGGACTTAAATCTCTTCTGCAACAAGGTCTTTCGGAACCCGAATTTTATGGTGACTTAGTATATAAATCAGAAAAATATATAACCGCAATGACTTCAGCACCCAATTTCGTAAAATCATTCTTCGATATAAAAAGATTGGGTACAACATGGATATTATACGACAGACTGCATGCATGGTAGTTAACCCGATCACGGTTGGCAACTTTGCTTCCCTCTTTAATTGCACGCCGGTGGGTCAGGCCTCAGATTCTATGACGGCTCCAACGTAAATGCTTATTGAAAATTAAAGAGATAATGTTGGTTGGTGCCTGATGCTCTGTCTCTGGTCGGGCTCATCGGAGTCTAACTGTTGGTTTTCTTTTGCTCCAGCATTTCAGTGGTTTCTTGCTGTCGAGTCCTCACCGTTGTCTCACCTCTGTGGTTCTTTGATTTCTGTGTTCACGGAGATGTTGCACTGATGAGTTAGGAGGCCTTCATGCGGACTGAACACATTATTTGTCTAAATCGCGACGGAAGTAAGGGCGAGGATTGTGGCCACGTAAAATCGATTTAAGCCCCCCAGTGGAAATCTTCCACTGACCGTTCCAAGGCGGCTCTTCTGTGGCGATTTATTTATGTTGTTGTTTGTTACTTACTGTGTGTATCACTTGTGTCTTTTAATTTTGGATGGCCATATGGCCATTTTGTGGGAAAGTAACTGTCCATATGGCCTTCCTTTGTTTAGGTTTCCATTATGGTCTGGTCGCTTAATGTATGTGTTTCTCTCCCTTTGGTGTCTTTTATGGATGGAGTAAGTTAATTGTATCAATTCCTGATCTTGGTTTTACTTCTACTTTCCATGATTATAGTCCGGTCGCTTAATGTTTGTATTTCTTTCCCTTTGGTGTCTTTTATGGATGGAGTAAGTTAATTGTATCGATTCCTGATCTTGGTTTTACTTCTACTTTAAAATGTTGATTCTGGGTACTCGTTAGAACTGCCCAGATGAGGCGGTTCTAACTTTTACCCACGATCTATATTTTGAGAAGAAAATATTACAGTTTGTCATCTGAAAACTTTCGTTTTATCCACGGTGAAATTTACAATATATTTGAATAGGCGTGTTTTCGCAATGTAATTTCAGCAGATTAAATGTCATACTCAAGGCAGTAATAGTATTAACAAGAGGCTCAATGAGCCTAAACCGCTCACCCGAGGACCTTAAGTTTTAACAATTCACAGACTTGACTACTAAATCTGATAATAGAATCCAGCCCATTGACCCGTACAGGATATAAGTCATCATTATTGCATTGCATTCCAAGTTTGAGACTTCTAGCTTCTATAGTTCCTGAGAAATCTTTGACGAAAATTTAACATTGGTCAAAATGGAGAGAAAGAAGAATGAAAGAACAGATGAACAAATAAGCTGGGAAAGCCCAATGTCTCTTATACAAAATAAGTCATCATTATCCTATTGAATACCAAATTTGATGTTTCTAGCTTTTATAGTTCCTGAGAAATCTTTGATTAAAAATTTAACGTTGGTCTATTATCTCTATATGGAGAGAAAGAAGAATGAAGGAACAAATGAACCAGACTAGCTCCAAAACCTAACGCAGCCTTTCCCCTTGCCCAATGGTGTTACACATAACATTTAAACAAGATTGGTCGACTGCCTTCTGAGATATGCTTCATTGAAAGTGTGGACGACGGATGGACGGACGACAGACGACGGACTCCGGAGCCTTGGTATACTATCAGCTCACTGGAGCCTTTGGCTCAGGTGAGCTAAAAATTCAAGTCGCTATTTCTGTCACAACATTTTCCCTACGTTAAGTCTATGGGCAAATTTTTTTGTCTCTCAAGGTCACGTAACTCCGAGGTCAATATTCCGATTCGGCCCAAAATCGAACTTAACCGAGATTTTATGCCTGTCCTCGTTACCTGCAAGTTTGAAGCTGATATGAATAAAAATAAAGTTGCTATCGTGGTCACAACGTATTTTTTATGCTCAAGGGCAGGTAACTCCAAGGCAAATATTCCGATTCGGCCCAAAATCGAACTTAACCGAGATTTTATGTCTGTCCTCGTTACCTGCAAGTTTGAAGCTGATCTGAAAAAAAATTCAAGTCGCTATCGTAGTCGCAACATTTTCCCTAATTAAGTCTATGGGCAAATTTTTTGTCGCTCAAGGTCACGTAACTCCGAGGTCAATATTCCGATTCGGCCCAAAATTGAACTTAACCGAGATTTTATGCCTGTCCTCGTTACCTGCAAGTTTGAAGCGGATATGAATTAAAATGCAAGTCGCTATCGTAGTCACAACATTTTCCCTATGTAAAGTCTATGGGCAAATTTTTTGTCGCTCAAGGTCATGTTACTCCGAGGTCAATATTTCGATTCGAACTTAACTGAGATTTTATGCCTGTCCACGTTACCTGCAAGTTTGAAGCTGATCTGAATAAAAATAAAGTTGCTATCGTGGTCACAACGTATTTTTTATGCTCAAGGGCAGGTAACTCCAAGGCAAATAATCCGATTCGGCCCAAAATCTAACTTAACCGAGATTTTATGTCTGTCCTCGTTACCTGCAAGTTTGAAGCTGATCTGAAAAAAATTCAAGTCGCTATCGTAGTCACATCATTTTCCCTATGTTAAGTCTATGGGCAAATTTTTTGTCGCTCAAGGTCACGTAACTCCGAGGTCAATATTCCGATTCGGCCCAAAATCGAACTTAACCGGGATTTTATGCCTGTCCTCGTTACCTGCAAGTTTGAAGCTGATCTGAATAAAAATAAAGTTGCTATCGTGGTCACAACGTATTTTTTCATGCTCAAGGGCAGGTAACTCCAAGGCATATAATCCGATTCGGCCCAAAATCGAACTTAACCGTGATTTTATGTCTGTCCTCGTTACCTGCAAGTTTGAAGCTGATTTGAAAAAAATTCAAGTCGCTATCGTAGTCACAACATTTTCCCTATGTTAAGTCTATGGGCAAATTTTTTGTCGCTCAAGGTCACGTAACTCCGAGGTCAATATTCCGATTCGGCCCAAAATTGAACTTAACCGAGATTTTATGCCTGTCCTCGTTACCTGCAAGTTTGAAGCTGATATGAATTAAAATTCAAGTCGCTATCGTAGTCACAACATTTTCCCTATGTAAAGTCTATGGGCAAATTTTTTGTCGCTCAAGGTCATGTTACTCCGAGGTCAATATTTCGATTCGAACTTAACTGAGATTTTATGCCTGTCCACGTTACCTGCAAGTTTGAAGCTGATCTGAATAAAAATAAAGTTGCTATCGTGGTCACAACGTATTTTTTATGCTCAAGGGCAGGTAACTCCAAGGCAAATAATCCGATTCGGCCCAAAATCTAACTTAACCGAGATTTTATGTCTGTCCTCGTTACCTGCAAGTTTGAAGCTGATCTGAAAAAAATTCAAGTCGCTATCGTAGTCACATCATTTTCCCTATGTTAAGTCTATGGGCAAATTTTTTGTCGCTCAAGGTCACGTAACTCCGAGGTCAATATTCCGATTCGGCCCAAAATCGAACTTAACCGGGATTTTATGCCTGTCCTCGTTACCTGCAAGTTTGAAGCTGATCTGAATAAAAATAAAGTTGCTATCGTGGTCACAACGTATTTTTTCATGCTCAAGGGCAGGTAACTCCAAGGCATATAATCCGATTCGGCCCAAAATCGAACTTAACCGTGATTTTATGTCTGTCCTCGTTACCTGCAAGTTTGAAGCTGATTTGAAAAAAATTCAAGTCGCTATCGTAGTCACAACATTTTCCCTATGTTAAGTCTATGGGCAAATTTTTTGTCGCTCAAGGTCACGTAACTCCGAGGTCAATATTCCGATTCTGCCCAAAATCGAACTTAACCGAGATTTTATGCCTGTCCTTATTATCTGCAAGAATGAAGTCGATCAGAAAAAAAATTGACGGAGCTAGAGTGATGACAAGCTTTTTCCTATGTTAAGTCTATGGGAGCTATATGTTGCCATGGTAACCAGAGTTCCTCTCAGATCTGCATGAAAACCTTATGCAGTCTTTCCACTTGCCCAATAATGTTACCCATGAAATTTGATCAAAGTCGGCAAAGTAGTCTTCAAGATATACATTTTTGAAATTCACATTAACCCTTATGCAAAAATGCACAAGGGCAGGTAACTCCTAAGTGTATGATCCGATTCTGCCAATTATCGAACTTGACCGAGATTTCATGGCTGTGCTGGTTATCTGTAAGAATGAAGCCAATCCGAACAAAATTGAAGCAGCTACAGTGATGACAACATTTTCCCCATGTTAAGTCGATAGGCAATTTTTCGGGCGCTCAAGGGGACGTAACTCTGGAGTGAATGATCTGATTCAGCCCAAAATCGAACTTGACCGAGATTTTATGCCTGTACTGGTTTTCTGATAGAATGAAGTCGATCAGAAAAAAATTGACAAGCTTTTTCCTATGTGAAGTCTATGGGAGCTAGATGTTGCCATGGCAACCAGAGTTCCACTCAGATCTGCCTGAAAACCTAATGAAGCCTTTCCACTTGCCCAATAATGCGACACATGAAATTTGATCAAAGTTGGCCAAGTAGTCTTTAAGATATACATTTTTGAAATTCCCATTAACCCTAATGCAAAAACACACAAGGGCAGGTAACTCCTAAGTGAATGATCCGAATCTGCCAGTTATCGAACTTGACCGAGATTTCATGGCTGTGCTGGTTATCTGCAAGAATAAAGCCAATCTGAAAATAATTGAAGCAGCTACGGTGATTACAACATTCTCCCCATGTTAAGTCAATAGGCAATTTTTCAACGCTCAAGGGCACGTAACTCCTGAGTGAATAATCCGATTCAGCCCAAAATCGAACTTGATCGAGATTTCATGCCTGTCCTCGTTATCTGCAAGAATGAAGTCGATCAGAAAAAAATTGACGGAGCTAAAGTGATGGCAAGCTTTTTCCTATGTTAAGCCTATGGGAGCTCTTTGTTGCTGTGGCAACCAGAGTTCTCATCCGATCTGCAGGAAAACCTAATACAGCCTTTCCCTCTACCTGATGATGGTTCATATGAAATTTGATCAAGGCCGGCCCACTGGTTCCAGAGATATACTTCGTTGAAAGTGTGGACGACGGACGACGGACGCCGGCTCGTGGTATACTAATACCTCACATGAGCCTTCGGCTCAGGTGAGCTAAAAAGCGTATTAGCTCGGGCATGAACCTTTAATATGTGTCTGTATATTTTATGTAGGAAGTTACATAGAATGGAATATGGTAGACCCTATGTACGCTTGAAACTAGTAATACAAGTAATTGCAATATCAATAAGTATAATAAAATGTTGCTGATGCTGATGCTACTGTTGTTGCTGCTGATGATGATATAACATTTTGATCTGCAAATACTGTAATAATAGAATATAAGAACCTTATATGGGTGTGCGGGGTGGATGGAAAAATCCGTCCCGAGGGTCACTGTCCGGCATCACGAGGCTTGCCGATTGATGCCGGACAGTGGTCCCGAGGGACGGATTTTTCTATCCACCCATCACACCCATATAGGAATCTTTTTCTTGCATACCTTCCATTTTTAGCGCGGATTTTTAATGCTGCAGTCACTTCGGTTACCAAAGTCCGCCATATTGTGATGGCACTACTGGAATGTTTAGTGACGTCACGTAACGTGCATGACGTCAACCTTAACGACGGCGCATACGAGGTCGTATTCAACCAGTACATTTATCAAACACGCGGGAATATTCGATATTGGGTCGGAACACCAGGGTCAGAACATATATTTCTATCCCAGGGTAAAATCTCGGATTTCCTTGTCTGGTGTGCAAGAACGTTCTGTCTAATTCGCATTTACTGAAATATTTCTTTATTCTTAAGTTTGCCAAAATAAATGAGAAAGACATGAATGGTTCTAGTATCAGACACTTGCGAAATAGCACAACTTTTAATCAGATCCAAAAAACTACACATGCCAGCTACGATGAATGTTGCTTTGGCGTAATGTAAAGTGTTTCGTCGCAGACGACATTTTCAAGATTAAATATTGATTCAGGCTGAAGATATAGAGATATTCAATCAGTGTTTGAAAGAAATGAAATGTAATAATTCATACGTACATGATTTATGCAACTCTTTCGCAACTTCGAGGCTTTAGGAACTAGAAATGTGTCGATATGACACAGATGCCCCCGCCCGAGGTCCCGCCACCCGGAAACAAACATTTTGCATGATGATGAAGATGTAAAAGTGCCATAATTGCCAATATAATCGGCAGGTTTTAAGTTAAATCAAGCTTGTGACCTTTCCTGAGTGACCTTTTCTTACTAGTTGACCTAGATTTCACGATTATATACAGCTGTATAAAATACGCATGCATTCTAAATTATCTAGTAATGTGTTCTAAATACATCAAACAATTTTTGCTGTGTTTCCATCATGTCTTGTGTTGGTGGTTCTAATTCTTTCCCTAAGTATATATGTTGCTGTTTGATTTTTTGATTGTTTAGACATGCTACCACGGGTAAAGTTTGATAGCTCGAGAGTGGGTAACATGAAACGTACTCGAACTTCGATGGCTCGGAACACCGTCGGCGACACAATCCAAATAAAAACTTGTGATAAACATTATCTTGCACACGTGGTTATTTCATAATAAAATTTATGAAACTCGCCGAAGTCTCATTTCATAAATTCCATATGAAATGATCTTGCTTGTTAGATCCTTATTATATAAAATGCCAAAAATGAGCACCTTGGGATGATTCACAAAACTGTTGAAATGGGTTTGACAGCCAGATCATTCTGCCCTAGCAGTGGTGATTATTTGTTTTTAAGAAACGTTTCAGTTAAATCTGTTTGCAATTAATGGTACCCCTTGGAGAAAACAGTATACTTGAGCATTGCGAAATAATTATGTCACAGGGTGAAATTATGGAAACTGGAGGAGCGCTTGCGTTTAGGACTTTCTAGTCGTCTCCAGTTATTTGCCCCTATTGGTCGTCGTTTTTCATACTTCATATACTCATATATTTCATATTTCATTAAGCATTAAGCATTCCTGAGTAGCGTATATCAACTTCCGGTGTCCTTATGTAAGGCTCGCGCGCTTTTCACTTCACTGATTAACACCGCATGCGCACATTCTTACCTCAGCCTTTGTCAGTCTTTCTTTGTCCCTGGCGAAGGTAGGTCTCACGACCACCTGACGGACACAATCTTTATGTAATTCCTAATTACTTAGGATATTCATAATATTTATTCAGGTATGCGTTTACTTTATTTCATTATCTTGTTGAACATTTGTAAATTATCATAATTGTCATTATTTCATGAATATTCGTATCTTGCATTTCGATCTCTCGACCTCGGGGTCAGTCTTTCTTTGTCCCTGGCGAAGGTAGGTCTCACGACCACCTGACGGACACAATCTTTATGTAATTCCTAATTACTTAGGATATTCATAATATTTATTCAGATGACGAGGTCGAGAGGGAGAAGGTTCTCCTAGCTTCAAAAACACGAAATCATCAAACAGCTAGAGTTGTCATTCTTTGAACCCCGAACCCCCTCGAGAAAGCGGGAGAAGGTCATTTCAACGTCATCCATCATCATGTGGCCACAACCACCTTAATTCATTCATCAAACAATCAGCCCGTGACAGCAAATCGTCTATCCCCGTGACACTGGCGCCCAACTAATGGTTCACCCTCTCAAGTGATCCCCCCGAAGACGGAGTACCAGCATCTACCCACTTTCGGTGACGTCACAAGACACCTCGTTCTAAACATGTTTGCCAGGACTTACTAAGTATTTTTCTTTTAATTGTGTATTTACATCATGGTACGTACCAGTGTGACTTTTATTTAGTGCTTCTTTCTTGATCTATTCATACATTCTGTGCATTAGCTGTCTGTTTATCGGTAACACCGAATTAGGTCATCATGTACTTTCTACTTTCGTTTTCGACTGTGTATTGACTTTCATGTTATGGAATTTTTTCAGTGACATTTTATTGCTTTAACATGGAATATAGCGACTTTCTTTTCTGTCCTCACATAAGACAGACATATTATATCAGTGACAGTGCTCAGTGACTCTCTTTCTTTCTTTAACTGAAAAATTGCATCTGTGGTGTACATGTACAGTTTGTTTACATGTACATTGTATGTACATGTAGATAAACCTGCTTGACTTGTGCAGTGTAGACCTGCCAACTGATTTGATGTAGCTCTCTTTCTTTACATTCTAAAACTGACCAGCAGATGCAGTGTGTTCAGTGTTTTGTGACTTTATTGTGTTAAATTTTTTTTTTTTTTTGGCAAACAGTGTGGACCCCTTTTACAATATAATGGAAAGGCAAACAGTGTGTACCCCTTAATAGCAATGTCCATGTGTCCATGTCTGTTTGCTGTTCTCATTCCGTCTTTCTGAGACACATTTTCAAGGCATCTGACCGCATAGTTCTGTTTCACACAGTGAAGACTTGGATCATGCCGTGTGGACCCTGATCAGACTATTAGGCGTCATTTATTATTTTATTGTATCGGGTATTCTGAAAGATGCCGTGAAGATCAGAAAGCCATTCATAGGCAAAATGCATACTTTTACGTGAAATTTAAGCCTTTTGTGACATTTTGCTATTTATGTACATGTATCCTAGATGTTTTCTATTTTTCTGATACTTATCATACATTTTTCAGTTGGTGATTTATCTTCTTCGCACAAGTCAAGGTAACACCTAACCTCACCTTACTAGCACTGGTACTTTCCTTTTGTTGTAACTGCACATGTAGAAGATCATGAAGACTGCTTTCTGGTAAGACTAGTTATACCATATTTTTATATTCATTCATTTGCTTCATTGTACATGTTCCCCATCAGTCCATTAATCATTGTCTTGGAAAGCAAACCCCTGAATCAGATATGAAAGTCCGTCTGGTGTTTTTCTCCGGGTACTCGTGTTGTCTCCTCCATTGAAAAAAAAAAAAAAAAAAAAGTTGGCTTATTCATGCAAGCCCATGCAAGCCTCACTTACTCAAGTTTCCGTCTTCACCGAACAACTATTATAGTATGCTAACATCATGTTTTGTACAAATGCAGTGTTGTTGTTTTAAGATTAATTCATTTGTGCAAATTAGGTGAATGTATTATTGTTTTCTCTTTGCTCTGGTACCCAGCTCTATAGTTGTGTGACATACTACATAGAATTTCTTGCTGTTGTGAAAATTTTCACATCAGTTAGATTTTCTTTATTTGTGAGTATACTTAATAAGTTACATTGATGTAAGTGATGAACCCTCTCACTTTTGAATATTTTTATAGTTAGTGGTACATAGTGTGACAGGCAACTTATTATATGGACAAGTCCATGTAATGTGTTAATAGTTTAGCACAGCTATATATAACTGCCTGTGATAATTTTTGTGCATTTTTTGTGTTACATATACATTTTTGTCACACAGTGAACTATAGGGCATTAATCCATAGAATATTGGTATATTGCATGGAATGTTGTGGGTACCAGATGTACTTTCGGTATTTTGAAATTATTTTGCATTGCTGCCATTTTGGACGAAGACTTTCTATGGTGATGTCCATGGAATACAGGTAAACCCTGATATTTTGAACTTTTGTCAATATAAAAATAAATTATTTCTGATTTTTTTTTATTTTTTGACTTGTTCAATTTTCATCAATTGTTTATAGTGAATCATGGCAGAAGGAGGTGAAGGCATTAATTTTAAATCTTTATGGCCTGAAAAGGACATAGACTTCATGGTCGAGATGTTAAGGCGTACAGGCCGCTTTGACATAATTCCTCGCCATGAAGAGGAAATAGAAGAAGAAGAGGAAGGAGAAGAGATAGAAGAGGAAGAAGAAGAAGATAAAACTCAAGCTACTGAGCTTGAATACATAGGGGCTACTAGCACACCTGTGGTGCCTGCTTTTACCACCCAGCCCCAATTTAGAGTGGTTCACCAACCCACACCCATACGGAGGTCCCATATCCCACCTCAGCCCAACCCAATGTCTTCAGTTGCCCCACCCACAACCAGACAAAGGAGTTCAGTCTTCCCTCCCCCACCCAAACAAATCAACCCAGTTGTCCCACCCACACTCAAACCAATGACCCCAGTAACCCCAGCCCTACCCCAAGAATCCCCACTTAAATACCAGGAGTCAAACCAAGGACCTGTTATTGGCAAACGCTCTCCCAGCCCACCTGCAAGACCCCCTTACCCTAAAGAGTTCCAACACCTATTGCCCAGACCACAGCCTGCAGGTATACTTCGTTCTCCTGTTAACATTAAACAGGAGTACAATCCTAACCCTCATTTTAGGGATCCATATTCCCATGATAGGCTAGACCCATTTGTTCAGCCATCATCTGTACCCCCTCCCAATCCCCTCCGAGATGAGCCCAGGTATCCCCAAAAGCAGGGCCAGAGGGTGACTTTTAGCCCTGAGCTTCCTTTCCACCACTCGAGAAGAGAAGCATATTATAATGTCCCTAATGCGCGAGTGGTGGGGAGGGAACAAAATATTTCTCCTCTGCCAGTTTGTAAAACATTTTCGCATCAAGAAACTAAAAATATACAACAAAATATAAAATCTGCAAAATGCGATTATGTTACACAACCTCCCCCTCTGGAAATAAAACAGGAACCATTGTCAAACCAGAATTATGTTCCTTCTTTAAATACTTTGCCACCCTCAAGTTATTCATTACAGGGTCAAGGCTCTTTTAATAGTACCCTCAATAATTCTTTGTTATCAGGCATGCGGGTTCCGCAACTTCCATTCTTTTCTGGTGAAAATCAGAAAGGGGATGTTTCCTTTGAAGTTTGGAAGTTCGAACTCAACTGCCTGATCAGGGAATCAGTTTACCCTGAGTCTTTTATTTTACAGGCTGTGAGAAAATCTTTAAAAGGCAAAGCCAGAGAGATTTTACTCACAGTTGGTGAAACTTCTTCACCTACAGATATTTTAACCAAACTTGAGGGGATATATGGCAATGTTTCCTCCTGTGAAGTTTTACTTCAACAATTCTACCTGGAATCACAACTGCCCAATGAATCAGTTGCTGATTTCAGTGTTAGAATTGAAAATTTATTGAGGCAAGCCACTCAAAACAGAGTTATTGACCAGCATATCAAAAATGAAATGCTGTGTTCAAAACTTTGGAATGGCCTGAAAGACCCACTTTTAAAGAACTCCAGCAGGTTTAAGTTTGAAGCTGATAAAAACTTCAACAGCCTGCTGAAGTCAATCAGATCAATAGAACAAGATCTGAGTACATCTGCCATTACAAAGCAGATGTCAACTTTGACATCATCTGTCAGTGACAGCCAGCATGTCAAGGTTGACAAACAGTCTAAACAGATGGCACAGTCTTCTTCTGACACTACTGGTCAGAAGTTAGACAATATTGCCAGTCAGATGAAACTGCTTAGAGAAAGGATGGATGGGCTTGAGAAGAAATTCAGTGAGGCATGTCTTGCTTCTCAACCACCAGGCCCATCCACTCTTCCACCTGGTAACAATACCACACCAACCCCTCCTGCCCAACGTGGTTCTTTTTCAAATCGTGGATACTCTGCCAATCGGGGATCTTTTCCTCGTGGTAGGGGCTCTTCTTTTCCAAGGAGAAGAGGTGGCTCTTACCATAGAGGTGGAGGCTCGTTTGGCAGAGGCCAATTTCAACAAGGGGCTGATCAGCACAATTTCAAAAGTGCTGATACACAAACTGACTTTAGTTTGAACACGTCAAACTAGAAGGGGTCTTTATTGCGGAGCAAAATAAGGACTCCACTGTGAACTCTGATAGCTCCAACAATGATCCAACTTTATTTTCACGTATGGTTGGATCAACAAATGAATCAGAGATTTTAATTAATGGTCAGACGTGTTTAGCCCTTATTGACTCTGGGTCCATGATCACAACAGTTTGTGATGACTTTTATCAACAAATGGACCCAAGGCCTGAGCTGAAAGATATGTCTGATTTTAATTTGAATATAAGTGGAGCAAGTGGCTCAAAAATACCTTATTTGGGATATATTGAGGCAGAGATAAAAATTCCTGAAGTAGAACATGTCCCTTTGATTGTTCCAGTTCTAGTTGTGCCGACTACCAGATACTCTGGCCAAGTTCCTCTGATAGTTGGTACAAATATTATTGGTTCACTCAGGGATAATGTTGCATCGGACCCAAATATTTCGTCTGCATGGAATAATGCATTTTCTGCTCTTTCATATTCCCAAACAAGGTTTGTTAAATCTACCAACAAAACACCAGTTATTTTAAAACCCAATGAAACCCGAACATTAACGGGTTTAGTTAGAAATACTTCCACAATGGAAAATGCTGTCACAGAAAACAATATTTTAACTTCTGATTTTAATGTTTGTCCTCGTTTGGTTTCTGTAAAGCCCAATGCAAAGACAGCTAGAGTCCCTGTTAGAATATGTAATCTTTCAGCCAGGCCTATTACAATAAAACCTAGAAGCCAATTATGTGATTTACATGAGGTAAAAGTTATTGAAAATGTAAATCCGTTTTCTACTTCATTTTCTCAGCGGGCTAGCACTAGTGATAGTCATGCTGAGGAAATCAAAGTAGATTTGTCAGCGGAGAACTTAACTCCTCAACAGCATACCCAGGCTTCTGATTTACTTAGCCAATGGAAACATATTTTTTCCACTGGCCCTACAGATCTTGGTTTCACCAACCTGGTGGAGCACGAGATCAACTTAAGTGATCCTACTCCTTTCAAGGATCCTTACAGGCGTATACCTCCTGCAATGTTTGAGGAGGTACGCCAACATTTAAAGGAAATGTTGGATGCAGGGGCTATTAGAGATTCTCAAAGCCCATTTTCTTCCAACATTGTTCTTGTCCGGAAAAAAGACAATAGCCTACGCTTTTGTATTGACTTCCGGAAACTTAACAACAAGACTATTAAGGATGCCTATGCCTTGCCAAGAATAGAAGAGACCATTGACACATTGTCTGGCTCGAAATATTTCTCCAAACTTGATCTTAGGTCTGGCTACTGGCAGGTTGGAATCAAAGAAGGGGATAAACATAAGACTGCATTCTCTGCCGGCCCCCTAGGCTTCTTTGAATGTAATAGGATGGCGTTTGGTCTTACCAATGCACCTAGAACATTTCAGAGGCTTATGGAGCGCTGTATGGGGGACCTACACTTGAAGGAATGTCTCATTTACTTAGATGATATAATCATCTTTAGTAAGACATTCGATGAACACATCACAAGGCTGCAAAACGTGTTCAAACAGCTTGAGCAGCATGGCTTGAAACTCAAAGCCTCCAAGTGTGAGTTCTTCAAGACCCAGGTGCAGTACTTAGGCCACATTGTCAGTGATAAGGGTGTCCAAACAGATCCTGACAAAATTGCTGCATTAAAAGAATGGCCTGCCCCTTCAAATATACAGGAATTGCGTAGTTTTCTCGGTTTTGCGGGTTATTACAGGCGCTTTGTCTGTAATTACTCCAAAATTGCGAAGCCTCTCAATGACCTGTTAGTAGGACACCCAACAACCAAGAAAGCCAAGCGATCTAAGTCTGCAGTTCCTTGGTCTTGGGGGCCTGATCAACAAACAGCTTTCGATACAATAATCGAAAAGCTTACATCACCACCAGTCTTGGCATATTCAGACTATAGCAAAGAGTTCATTTTGAACATCGATGCTAGTGGTGATGGGCTAGGTGCTGTTCTATACCAAGAACAAGATGGTATAGAACGTGTCATAGCCTATGCTAGCAGAGGTCTTAGAGCCAGTGAGTGCAATTACCCTGCACATAAACTTGAATTTTTGGCCTTGAAATGGGCAGTGTGTGATAAATTCCATGATTACTTGTATGGAAATAAATTCACTGTTAGAACAGACAACAATCCATTGACGTATGTTCTAACAACGGCTAAGCTAGATGCCACAGGCCATCGTTGGCTAGCCGCACTGTCCAGTTACAATTTCAAGCTCATTTACAGGTCCGGCAAGAAAAACCAAGATGCTGATGCCCTCAGTAGATTACCATCTACTGATAAAGGGGTCCTGTTTAATGACGCTATTAAGGCCATCTGCCAGGCGGTATTAGCCCCTAAAGAGGAGGCGCCGGCAGTTGAATGTGTATTGGTTGCTCAGCATTTTGACCTCACTTGTGAAGAGGTTGGCTCTGACTCTGGTTCAGATTTCAGTCAAGTTGACTGGCGTGCTGAACAAACCATTGACGGCACGTTGAGCAGAGTGAAAACCATTCTTGCCTCTGGACACAAACCTACCAAGAGACAGATTGCTCTTGAGGAGACAGAATGTCAGAAAATCTTGAAGGATTGGGACAGTCTATTTTTCAAAGACGAGGTACTTTACCGTCGTCATTCTTTACATGGCACCTCTGTAAACCAGCTGGTATTGCCTGAGGTTTTCCGGGAGATAGCACTTAATGGTCTGCATGATGAGGCCGGCCATCAAGGCAGAGACCGCACTATGTCCCTGGTAAAATCTCGGTTTTATTGGCCTGGGATGGATGGTGACATTGAAAAGAAAGTCAGAAACTGTCCCAGATGCATCCGAAGAAAGTCTCGAGAGCGGGCTCCAGCGAAACTTGTGACTGTAGAGTCCACTTATCCAATGGACTTGGTATGCATGGATTTTCTGTCTCTTGAGACATCAGCGGGTGGTTACGAAAACATTTTGGTAATTACAGACCATTTCACCCGCTATGCTCAGGCCATACCAACCAAGAACCAAACGGCCAAGACAACAGCCAAAGTCCTCTTCGAAAACTTCATCTGTCACTATGGGTTTCCATCCCGTTTACATAGTGACCAGGGCCGCAATTTTGAGAGCCAGGTTATTAAAGAGCTGTGTTCCATTGCTAACGTTGACAAGTCTAGGACTACACCCTACCATCCCATGGGGAATGGAATGCCTGAGCGCTTTAACCAGACTCTGCTCAATATGTTGGGTACTTTGGAGGATGACCAGAAGTCTAACTGGAAGTCCTACGTTGCGCCCTTGGTTCATGCCTACAACTCAACCCGTCATGAGACCACTGGATTTTCCCCGCATTATTTAATGTTTGGGCGACACCCTAGACTGGCGGTTGATGCCTTTCTAGGCATAAATCCAGAGAGTAGGCATGCTAACCAGACAAAGTTTGCAGCCGATCTGAAAAAGAGGCTCGACTTTGCCTATAAGACAGCTACCAAGGAGGCCCGTCGCCAGGGCAGAAGGCATAAGGAAACTTATGACCTCAAAGCTCGGGATGCCCAGCTTTTGCCCGGTGACCGTGTACTCGTTCGCAACGTCGGACTGAGGGGAAAGTGCAAGCTGGCAGATAAATGGGAGAAAGATGTGTACTTGGTTGTTGAACAGCCAAATACAGAGGTTCCTGTGTACGTTGTCAAACGTGAACATGGGAGGAGCATCCGAAGGATGCTGCACAGGAATCTCCTTCTTCCATTCATGGCCCTTCCAGCATCCAAACAACGCTCCTCGGATACAGATATATTACCAAATAGCAGTTCTCAACCGTCACCGGTTGAGGGTACAACTGCCGGTGATATCAATGTTCCGAGTGGAGCGGCAGGTAGTGCAGCCTCACCTGCGCCAGACACTGCAGATACAGATAGTGCAGACATGCTGGATGCACCGGTATCCCCTAGTGTGGTGATACCCCCAGAGAAGTCGTCATTGAATCCTTTGGCGAAACCCTTCAGTCCTGCTCCGGGGTCTCAGCCAGAATTGCGACCACAAATACGTCCAACAAGGCATAGGCAGAAACCAAGGTGGCAGGCAGGAGGGGACTGGTTATTTTAAATTTTCGCATATTTTAAACTGACTTAACAGCTGACATGGTTTCCTGGTTTCCTGTGCGTGTGTTTTATTTTTTTATTTGAAATGTCGAGACGACATTTTTTCACAGAGGGGGAGGGGAGCGTGTGACAATTACGCTAAATATATTCTGGAGAGAGGCTTCGGAACAAAAAGTTTTCATTTAAACGGGTTGCTGGGTTGCAGTCGAGTGACGATGCATGGCTTGTCATGGCGTCTCTGGAGAGCTTGTATGTTGTCAGAGTGCTCTTGGCACGTGCCGCACTGGAATGCAATTCTGCTGACCCTTTGTTTTTTTTCTTAAGTTCAGCTTCTGCTTGGTTGCAGTTGGTTGACGGTGCATGATTTATCATGGCGTCTCTAGAGAGCCTGTGTGTTGTTAGAGTGCCGTTGATACGTGGTGCACTTGACTGCAAACTGGCGAGAAAGTTCTAGTAGGAAAATTGTATTATTGAACATTTCGCCTTGACATGATTTCGCGCTTGCTTGGACATGGGTTGGTTACAACCTAGGTGGGGGTTATCCCAATCAGACCGTGGCCGGTTCGTGCTTCTGGCTTGTACTTTCGTGGAAGGGTGAATAATTTCGTAAGAATTGAATAGTTCTGTTATATTTCCTCTCTCCAGTCCAGCGCGTAAATAAAGTATTTTTATATGACACTTCCATTTTGGATGTGTTTTAGGATAAGCAATTTTAGCCTGGTTTAAATGTTTAGCCGTTTGAAGCTAAACCAGTAAGGAGTGTCCTATTACGCGCTATCAATAAAAGATTTTTTGTCTAAGTTCTGTATATAAAGTTTTATCTTTTGCGCTGTGCATACTGTGCAGCATTTATGACAGCGCATTTTGATAAGGGTTTACCTGGTAAAGTGTTAGATATGTTAACTTCACTAGCTCGACTAACATTGGAAGCAATAGCTTCGGCTCCTATTTTATTACCAGATTGATATCTCTAAACATAATATACATCTGGTAAATTATTAAATGGAAAGGTGAAGTTAAACTTGTGTTTAAACTCATTCAAGTAATTTGTTAAGTTAAATGTCGGGACGACATTTCCCGAAGAGGGGGAGAATGTCACAGGGTGAAATTATGGAAACTGGAGGAGCGCTTGCGTTTAGGACTTTCTAGTCGTCTCCAGTTATTTTCCCCTATTGGTCGTCGTTTTTCATACTTCATATACTCATATATTTCATATTTCATTAAGCATTAAGCATTCCTGAGTAGCGTATATCAACTTCCGGTGTCCTTATGTAAGGCTCGCGCGCTTTTCACTTCACTGATTAACACCGCATGCGCACATTCTTACCTCAGCCTTTGTCAGTCTTTCTTTGTCCCTGGCGAAGGTAGGTCTCACGACCACCTGACGGACACAATCTTTATGTAATTCCTAATTACTTAGGATATTCATAATATTTATTCAGGTATGCGTTTACTTTATTTCATTATCTTGTTGAACATTTGTAAATTATCATAATTGTCATTATTTCATGAATATTCGTATCTTGCATTTCGATCTCTCGACCTCGGGGTCAGTCTTTCTTTGTCCCTGGCGAAGGTAGGTCTCACGACCACCTGACGGACACAATCTTTATGTAATTCCTAATTACTTAGGATATTCATAATATTTATTCAGATGACGAGGTCGAGAGGGAGAAGGTTCTCCTAGCTTCAAAAACACGAAATCATCAAACAGCTAGAGTTGTCATTCTTTGAACCCCGAACCCCCTCGAGAAAGCGGGAGAAGGTCATTTCAACGTCATCCATCATCATGTGGCCACAACCACCTTAATTCATTCATCAAACAATCAGCCCGTGACAGCAAATCATCTATCCCCGTGACAATTATATCGTCAAACGGCACGAGTTGGAAAGCTTACTGTCTAGGTCACAAATAAAACTGCAGTAATTCTTGCATAAGCAATAGACTATTTTAATCGAAAACAAGTCTACTGCACAAATATATATCGGCACGTACGGTCGGCTAATCACAAATGTCAACAGGAGAACATTTTCAGCCATAGGCGACATATAAGGTGAATAAAGCGTCATGTTCTCAAGTCTGTTTCCAGAAATGTGAAAGCTAAAGGTGAGTTACAGCTGGATGCAAATGATATAACAAAACAGATTTTCTCTTGATGCAACCTTAAATCGAAAGTAGATTAAAGATATTAAACATCTCTTTAAGACCATCTATGGATTGCTCTAAGTTATCCATAAAGCCCTGATGGCGACTTTCCGTACCATAAACTAAGAGTATTTGTGTCAGATCCGTCAGCATTATGCAAATCCATTCAAGGGACGTCAAACAAATAGAAAGGGTGGTGTCCATTTATTTATTAATGTGATACACTATAGGTACACATAATCATCATAGTGTTGTTTATATTTTCTAGTATTTTGGGATCATTAATTTCACTGCATTATTTAGAAAATATCTGAGGGTCACTGATGAGACCTACTTTGCCGCAAGTATCTAGTCTGGTCCACAAAAATCCTGTACACTCCAAGATGTTCAGTTCTGTGCTGTACTCCTTGTTTCCAAAGGATTACCCCTTTTGTTCAAAACATAGTAAAGATACTCAGCAAAATCCGACGAACACATCCATTTGTTCAGGACATGACTAATGCAAGTTGTTTTCTCGCAACAAACGATTCACATGAAATTCTGATATGTCCCTTTAGTAATAAAAGATTCGCTATAAAGCAGGTCGAGAACGAAATAAACTCGTTTTGCAAGACTTTAGTTAGGGCAGGTAATAAAATGAAAGTGGCTAATTGAAATCATGTCAAGCGATATTTTTACAACTCTCCAGAATGAAAACAGTCGGTATTATACTAAGCCAAAGTTATAATGCAACAGTGGTTTGTATTGATAATAATGAGCAGAATGTATATATAGTCTACGAATCGTCTATATAATAACACTGGCCAATGCCAAAAGCATCAAGCAGCTCTTTGCTTTTAACATTCGGTTTCGATCTGTTCAATAAAAAACCCAAATTATGGAGCTAGGGTGTTTGTTCAAAAATGAAACACATTGTGATTTTCAAGAACGCGGCATGTGACATGCATTCGTACACCTGCAATGAAGATCGTTGTCTGAGAATATTGCTGAGAATTTTTTGTGTAATTATTAATTTTATTGTTAATCAATAGGTTTTCTTTAATTTTGAACCCACGTGACAACATGTTTTCGCTTCCAGACAAGAAATTATGGAACCATGGCATAAAGGGTCCAATTGGCAATTTCAGAATTTGTCGAAGACAGTTCTGAGTCCTGATGCAATAATTCCACGGAATGTTGTTTTCTATCGCCCAACAACAATAAAAGTATACGGGGTTCACAAGGTTTTCATTTAAAAATCCCATTGTTGGAATTCGATACCACTTTAATTTTCTATTTGTGTGGCTTTGGAATGTTCAGTAAAAACGCCAACATGTCAGTCGTTAGAACTTTCTCGTTAAATTTTGAGACAATGTGAAAGACATTTTTTAATCACATAATCTTTCCTTATTGGGGGATCGTTTAAAAAGCAATTCTCAAAAAAATGGCATTCCAGATGTCTCCGGAAGCGCATGGAATCAAAATTATTGTTTCGACCAATCGGTTTTAACCTCCGTAACCATGTTCTGGAAAACGAACTAAATGAAACCAAATCTTTCATTGGTGATAGTTCAACAACATATGTCATCCAGACTATCCTGTATTAGAAATTCTACGGGACTGCGAATTTTCAAAAGTCACTTGCAAGCTTTAAATTATCACAACCACGTCTAAACCAGCTTGAGTTAGGAGACCTTCATGTGGACTGAGCAAATTATTTGTCTAAATCGCGACGGAAGTAAGGGCGAGGATTGTGGCCACGTAAAATCGATTTAAGCCCCCCAGTGGAAATCTTCCACTGACAGTTCCAAGGCGGCTCTTCTGTGGCGATTTATTTATGTTGTTGTTTGTTACTTACTGTGTGTATCACTTGTGTCTTTTAGTTTTGGATGGCCATATGGCCATTTTGTAGGAAAGTAACTGTCCTTATGGCCTTCCTTTGTTTAGGTTTCCATTATCGTCTGGACGCTTAATGTTTGTATTTCTTTCCCTTTGGTGTCTTTTATGGGTGGAGTAAGTTAATTGTATCAATTCCTGATCTTTGTTTTACTTCTACTTTGTGTCTCATCCAAAGTATCGGAAAAAATGGGTTTTGAATCCGATACCACTAGTATCCACATTGAATGGCTTACCTACTGGACAATGGCGCTACTAGTTGTGCCGATGGTTATTAATTAGCTTTTCCCCTGTAGTATTAATAATCCGTTCTTGAAGCAAATTATGGAAAAACGAAATCCATCACGTAAAATAGTCCGTTAAATAAAGACCCCCTATACCCCACTTTACGGGGGTATACATTATTTTTCTTATTTTTACTCCAATACATAGATTGCCGGTACTCGTTAGAACCGCCTCTAACAAGCACCCACGACAGTATTTATAAGAAAAATATCAGGGATTTTCATCAGAAAAGTAACCATTTTGGAGATGAGAAATATGCACCATGTCGCACGGGTGTGTTATCGTTATGCTTATTCAGATTGTTTCTTTTTCAATTTATTAACCCTTGTCCTGGTGAATATTCAAATATGCCACACCCACTACTGATTATCAACCAATCAGATTACTTGATGCAAATTATTGCAACAAATTCACAATCTGAATGGCAAACAATGTAGATCGTGATCAGATGGCTTCGTCAGAAGCCATCTGATCTGGATCTACATTGTTTCAAAGATAAGATATATCCGGGGCTCAGCATGGCAAGGGTTAAAGACGCGGTGTCAGCATTTGGCGCGGTATGATCTGTATATCCACCTTGTGCTTAGTTTATGATTACATAAATATCTGAACCGATAAAGGAAGCACCCGTATCGCATTTGCATTTGCGCGTACGACAATAAGCCTTCATGCGGACTGAACAAATTATTTGTCTCAACAGCGAAAGAACCAAGGGCGAGGCTTGTTGCCACGTAAAATAGATTTAAGCCCCCAAGTAAAAATCTGTTCACCGACCGTTTCAAGGCGATTATTCAGTCGTAATAGATCGTCTTTCTTGTGTGTACTGCTAATATCTTATTGTTGTGGATAGCCGTTTGGTCGTTTGGAGGGAATTTAACTGTCGATTGGGGCTTTCCGCTTGTGATGTTTCCATTATAGTGATGTTAATTAATATTCGTGCTCCTTTCCCTTTGGTGCCTTCGATGGGCGGTGTGAGGTAATTGTTGTTCCGAGATGAATACAGAACACAGATGCCTATCTGGAGCTGCGGCATGTCTGAATTATTTTAGTAGAAATAAGGTAAAGTAGAAGTAAAACAAAGATCAGGAATTGATACAATTAACTTACTCCACCCATAAAAGACACCAAAGGGAAAGAAATACAAACACCAAGCGACCAGACCACAATGGAAACCCAAACAAAGGAAGGCCATAAGGACAGTTACTTTCCCACAAAATGGCCATATGGCCATCCAAAACCAAAAGACACAAGTGATACACACAGCAAGTAACAAACAACAACATAAATAAATCGCCACAGAAGAGCCGCCTTGGAACGGTCAGTGGAAGATTTCCACTGGGGGGCTCAAATCGATCCCACGTGGCCACAATCCTCACCCTTGCTTCCGTCGCGATTTAGACAAATAATTTGTTTAGTCCGCATGAAAGCCTCCTAATTCATCAGTGCAACATCTCCGTGAACACAAAAATCAAAGAACCACAGAGGTGAGACAACGGTGAGGACTCGACAGCAAGAAACCACTGAAATGCTGGAGCAAAAGAAAACCAACAGTTAGACTCCGAAGAGCCCGACCAGAGACAGAGCATCAGGCACCAACCAACATTATCTCTCTAATTCTCAATAAGCCCCTACGTTTGAGCCGTCATAGAATCTGAGGCCCGACCCACCGGCGCGCAACTAAAGAGGGAAGCAAAGCTGCCAACCGCGACCGGGCCAACCACCATGCACGCAGTCTGTCGCACAACACCAATGTTGTACCCAATCCTCCCACACCGAAGAATGACCTTACAAAATCGGGTGCCGAAGCCACCGCGGCCACACATCCCTCCGAACCCACACACCAAGCCACCACAAAACTCGGGCTCCGACAGACCTTGCTGCAGAAGAGACCTAAGTCCAACACTGAACTTTGAAATTAAATCAGAATGGCGTCCATAAAACCCCGAAAAGGCCCCGCGTAGTTTACGGCACCGATAACCCTGACCAAGGAGTTCAGCCGTTAATAATTCACCACGAGTGTTGAAGTCAGTTACATGACCACACACTCCAGCAAATCGAATTAACTGCGAAATATAAACGCCACAGGACGGCGCACGAGGAACACCACCATCCAAAAAAGGAAAATCCACAACCCCAAAATCAAAGTCACCGCGTTTATCACAAATTTTGCACGAAACAAATCCATCTACAACAGATATATGTAAATCCAAAAACGAGGCCTCGGTATCAGAAGAATTTGCCCCATCTAACTGAAGTTCTAGGGGGTAAATCTGACTGATCAAACCATCAAATCAGGCACCATCAACACCAAACAAACCACCCAAACATCCAGAAGCAGAGCCAAAAGCTTCAACAATCCCAGACCGGTTACCAATGGAAAGCGACAAAATGAAGCCTCCCCCACAACAATACAAGAACAGATCAGCCACAAGAGGTGCGCAACCAGTACCCATCGGAATACCCACAACTTGTCTAAATAACCTAGTACCGAATCTAATATAAACACTGTCAAGCAGAAAGGTGAGGACACCACACACCCTCCGACACGACCAAAGCGCGTCTTTTAGATAAAATATGGTAGTTTATCATATGATATATTCATGCGCGGTGTTATTAGCCCTTTATTAGGCGGCTATATGCCTAATTTTCATGTATTTTGCCAACAAATCGCCAGTCACCAAAAAGTGTCATATATAAATATGTAAAATTCCTATATTAAGACTACCTTTGAGACAGTTCAAACGTGTTTCAAGACCCCTTTTGAACAGTCCCAAAGGTTGTCCCTTAATTGGAGACACGAGGTGTAGAAAGCACAAAGAAAGAATGACTGAAACTTACTCAACAAACTTTTAAAAGCAGATTTAGTCTTGAATTTATGTGATCTTGCGGCCTTTTACTTATTTTGTAGCCAAAGGCCTGAGTTGTGGCGATATTGTACTCACATGCTATGGGCCCCATGGAATTTTTAGCAGTATCCTTCAAGGGAAATTCAAATTTTAGAGGAGATCCCTATTCTGCTTTTATTTGCTGCATTGCTATACTTGTTGCATGTGTCTTTATTTCGCTCACCTTTATCAAGCTAGCACGGGCATGCATGATTTTCCTGTGTGGCCGCTTGATATACAAGTGTAAATACCATAACATTATCGCGATGTCAGCAGTGGGTCAAGATAGTTAGTAGAGGGAGTTAGAACCATATCACCACAAGAATGTGTCGAGTTCATAAGCAGAATGTGAAATTTATGTTAGATTTTATTTAATATGTATGAATATGCTTGTATGATTTAGCATTTGTTTGTAGTATATCCCAACTTTCTGAAGCCTGTTCGATATTCATTGAGTGACGTGCTTAGTAACGTCGGGTCGCGTGTTCAATCCATAGCTTTTGACTTCCGGTTGTTGAACATCCGAGGTTCCGTCTCTATATTACCTTACTCTCTATATTACCTTACGTCTTGGTGGGACGTACATTTTAACGAACAGTTGTAGCCAAAATTTCATCATTAGGGAGAACTCTTCAACAAAGGCCTGGCGAGTTAATTTTGATGATGAAATGATATTACAGTCATGTTCAACAGTGTAGACCACAGGGACCGTTTTAAGCTTTTAGAGAGGAAAGACGTTCTATTCTATAATAATATAGACAAGGGCACCATCGGGAAAATATGAACAAACCTGAATGAAGTTGTGTAGCTCTGGCGGTTTGAAAAACTCTTGTTACACAGGTAGATAACACATTTATGTATACAATAGTACCTGCTACGTCTAATCTAGTCTTCACGGTATCGAGCAACGCCACACATAATCTCCAGAATTGCTCAAAAATGAACACGAGTAGCTAAGTAGAAGTAGAACAAAGATCAGGAATCGATACAATTAACTTACTCCACCCATCAAAGACACTTTTATGAAGTCTGCTCTCTGCCCAAGAGATTCCAAAGTTTTCCAGGGCACAACACAAAGAAAATTTATATCCATGTCCAGTATTTTCACCAATACCAATACAAATCACCTGTGTCCATAATTTCAATAAAAACTTGTAAATACTACTCCAACACTTGAAAACAATAACAATTTTGACATCTGTGTGAGCACCGCTTAGATAAGAACAAAAAAAGATTTAATATCCTACTCATGATTAGAACAGTTTGGATTTGATTTTTCCATATTTTCCAGAGCAATTTGAAGACATTCACACTCCGGACAAACTAATCGATCATGATATTGTTTTCGTTTTAAAAAAAAAGTCATTCCACCTATAAAGAGACCACGGCGGAAGGTGTACTCGTGTCAGAAAGAGTTGACTATGATACTATGAGGAATACTGCGCTGAGATTTGCAAATGAGAAATACATTAACCGTTATTCAGATGCTCGGTGTGGGCGAGGATTATAGTCATGTAAAATCGATGTAAGCCTCCCCCATCCCCCGTGAAGTACTTTTTACTGACGGTCCCAATGCGGTTCTTCTGTCAAGGTTTGTATTTGTGATGGTTTGTCTTTGCATGTATGTATTGCTTCTATCTTTTTTATTTATTTTTTATTTTGGATTCCCGTTTGGCCATTTTGTGAAAAAGTAACGGCAGTTTTGGCTTTCCTCTTTTGATGTTTTCATCCCCCTTGCTGTCTATGATGGGGTAGTTGGGTAGCTGTATCAATTCCTGAACATTGCTTTCACTTCTATTTTTAGCTCACCATAGCCGAAGGCTCCGGGGGGGCTTTTAGGATAGACAGTTGTCCGTCTTCGTCGTATGTCGTATGTCTTGTGTCAACACTTTTAAACATATTCTCCTCTGAAGCCACTTGACCGATTGAGCCCAAATTTAACCTGTAGCATCCTTGGGCTGGGGGATTGAAAGTTTGTGTTTTTTTTATGAAAATCGGCTGTTTAGTTTGGTTGCTATGGCAACTTAGAGTTTCCTTAAACTTATAATGGAGAAAATTGAAAAATGGCATTTACTGCCAAGTCATTGCAGATATTTTGACGAAACTTTTATAGAAATGTTTCTTAAGTAAACTTCTCTCAGCCATATGCTTTTATGTCAACCTGAGGGTCCCCCAGGTTATGCCGGGGCTATACCCCATCCCCATCACTTCATAAAAGGCCATATATCTCAGAAACCATTCAGATCCCGACACCTAAACCATATATATTCTTGTTCCTATTGATAAGACGCATTCAGTGACACCAACCTGGGGTCCTCCGGGATGCACCGGGGCCATGTCCCACTCCCTCCACTTCATAAAAGGCCCAATATCTCGGAAACCCTTCAGATCCCCAACCCTGAACCATATATACTCTTGTTCCTTATGATAAGACCCAATCAGTGACATCAACCTGGGGGTCCACCGTGATGCGCTTGGGCCATGTCCCACCCGCTCCACTTCATAAAAGGCCCAATATCTCGGAAACCTTACAGAACCCCACCCCTAAACCATATATATTCTTGCTCCTTATAATAAGACACATTCATTGACACCACATTGGGGGTCTTCCGGGGTGCGCCGGAGCCATGCCCCCCCCCCCCTCCTGTTAACAAAAGACCATATATCTCAGAAACTGTTCAGATCCCCACACCTTAACCATATATAGTCTTATTCATTATGATAAGACGCATTCAGTGACACCAACCTGGGGGTCCCCAGGGATGTTCTGGGGCCATGCCCCACCCCCTCCATTTCATAATATCACAATATCTTGGAAATCTTACAGATACCCACCCCTAAACCATATATACTCTTGTTCCTTAGGATAAGACACATTTATTGACACCAACCTGGGGGTCTCTCAGGGCCTTGCCCCAACCCTGCACTTCAGAAATGGTCTTAAATCTCAGAAACTGGTCAGAGCCCCACACCTAAACCATATATATATTCATCTTCCTTATGATAAGACGCATTCAGTGACACCAGCTTGTTAGTCACTGGGGCATGCCCGGGCCATGCCCCACCGCTTGACTCATTAAAAGCCATATATCTCAGAAATCGTGCAGCTTCCCACCCCTAAACCATATATTTTCTTGTTCCTTACGATAAGACTCGTTCAGTCACACCAAATTGGGGGTCTCTTTGTGCTGAGGCAATGTGCCCCGCCCTTCCACTTCATAAAAGGCCACATATTTCAGAAATCAGCCCATAATCATATATGTTCTTGTTCCTTATTATTAGCACACCTACTGTAGGGGTGTTCGCAGGAGCCTTTCCACTTCATAAAAGGGTCTCATATCTCGGAAACCGTTCAGATTCCCACCCCTAAACCATATATATACTTGGTCCTTATGATAAGACACATTTAGGGACAACAATCTTGGGCTTTCCTGGGATCGACAGGGCATGCTCCAACCACTCCACTGTTTAAGAGGCCTTATATCTTCAGCCATTCAGATCCCCACTGCTAAACCATATATTATTCTTGTTCCTTGTGATAAGACACATTTAAGGGTACCAACCAGGGCTCCATTGGGTCCAGGCCCACCCCTCTACTTCGTAAAATGCCTAATGATTCATATACTGAATCCACATGGGTGCTCATTTGGATATGGGGATTCTCTTGGCAGATTAAAATTATATCATGTTAAAATACATGACTGCAATTGGGCAGTGCCCACCTGAGCTCTGGTGAGCATAGTGGCCCATGGGCCTCTTGTTATTTGATAAATTATTTCATTCAAAATTCAGCTATAAATTACGTCCACTAAAATCTATAAGATTTGTACCTTCCATTCCCTTGCTTATACCAGAGAAAAAAATATTCGCAGAAGGAATAAAATTAACGCGAAAGCAAAAAGATGTGTAGCTGTAAACTCCGGGCAAAATAAACAGGAGGATCGAGATGGTCCTGTATCGCTCACCCGAGCTAACAGATTCAAAGTTTCAGGAAGTGCCACCTTTACTGGAGGATTTATTGGAGGACAAGGTGATGACATGGTAAGCATTTTCTGCAATCAAGTACATGTAGAATGTAACTCTATGATAAATCGGCTGACCCCACCGGTTTTCAAACTCATTCAAGCTTTTTTTCCTGACTTGCTTATATGTAACTTTCAAGAAGATCCGGTATAAACTGAAGGGGCTATGGTGATGACACGGTCAAAATGAGCAATTAACCGCGGCAATCAAAGGGATGTAACTCTATGATAAATAGGCAAACCTCACCAATTATCAAACTCCTCCGAGCGTTTCTGCCTGACTTACTTGTTTGTTAGTTTCATGAAGATCCGATCCAAACTGAAGGGGCAGCAGTGATGACAAGCTTGAAAATAAGCATTTTCAGCCAAGCAGGGGACATAACTCCATGATTAATTGACTGGCATTGCTAGTTTTCGAACTTGTCTGAGCTTTTATCTCTAACTTACTAACATATAAATTTCAAGAAGATCCGATGAAAACTGAAGAAGTTACGGTAAAAAAACAAGGTCACAAATAAGCTTTTTCAGCAAAGGAGGGGACATAACTCCATCAGTAATTGACCCACATCTCTAGCTTTCAAACTCATCCAAGCTTTTTAATCGGACTTATTTGTATATACGTTTCAAGAAGATCCGATCAAAACTGAAAGGGCTATGGTGATGACAATGTAAAAAATCGGCATTTCCAGCAATCAAAGGGATGTAACTCTATGAAAAATGGGCCGACTTAGCAGGTTTTCGAACTCATCCGAGTTTTTATCCCCAGCCACATTACATATGTGTTTCAGAAAGATCTGATCAAACCTACGGTGATGGCAAGTTCAAAAATAGGCATTTTCAGCAATCAAAGGGACGTTACTCAATAATAAATGGGCCGACTTGGCCGGTATTCGAACTCATCCGAGGTTTTATCCCCAGCCACCTTACATATAAGTTTCAGAAAGATCCGATCAAAACTGAAGGAGCTCCGGTCATGACAAGGTCAAATATAGGCATTTTATGCAATCAAAGGGACGTTACTCTATGATAAATGAGCCGACTTGGCCGGTATTCGACCTCATCCGAGGTTTTATCCCCAGCCACCTTACATATAAGTTTCAGAAAGATCCGATCAAAACTGAATGGCTTTCGTGATGACAAGGTCAAAAATCGGCATTTGCAGCAATCAACGGGACGTAACTCTATGATAAATGGGCCAACTTGGCCGGTTTCCGAACCCACCCGAATATTTATCCCCATTCACTTACATATAAGTTTCAGAAAGATTCGATCAAAACTGAAGGGGCTACGTTGATGACAAGGTCAAAAATCGACATTTTCAGCAATCAAAGGGACGTAACTATGATAAATCGAACTCATCCGAGGTTGTATCCCCAGCCACCTTACACATAAGTTTCAAAAAGATTCGATCAAAACTGAAGGGGCTACGATGATGACAAGGTCAAAAATCGGCATTTTCAGCAATCAAAGGGACGTAACTCTACAATAAATAGGACGATTTGGCCGGTTTTCGAACTCATTCGAGTTTTAATCCCCAGCCACCTTACATATAAGTTTCAGAAAGATCCGATCAAAACTGAAGGCGCTACGGTGATGACAAGCCTTTTCCCATAGTAAGTCTATTGGACTAGTGGTTGCCATAACAACCAACGTTTTAGAGCGATTTCGAAAAAAAGTTTATGTCATCAATGCCCCACCAGAGGCATGCTACAGAAGAGAAATGATTGAGATCAGCCTGCAGGCTGCAGAGATATAGCTGCTCAAATGTGTGGACGGACGCCGGACGGACGACGGACGACCCACTATACTATAAGCTCCCTTGGAGCCTTCGGCCCAGGTGAGCTAAAAAACCGAGACGAGAAATTAAGACTGTGAAAAAAAATCAGCCTGATTCGTTTGTAAATAACTTGGATGGTGATGTAAAGGCTAATCCAAGAGACTTCTACAGATACATCAATAGTAGTCAGAAAAGAGACAGGCAAGTAAGGCTGACACGATTAATCGTATAATCGATTAATCGATCGATAAATCCAGAAAAAATGATTATCATTTCTGATTCGCTAGTAATCGATTACTTGACAGGTACAATTTACTAACCAAAGTTATGCCTAAAATAGCTGGACGAATGGCAAACAGTGCAGACCCTGATGAGACGCCACATTCTGCGGCGTCTCTTCTGGGTCTACACTGTTTTCTGAGGCATGTCTGTTCAAATATACATATAGTAAAGTACGTCATATGGTAAGAGACATGCTCAGACAGGTAAAATTATGAAAAAAAAGAAAAAGATTACTAATCGATTATCGATCGCAATGTCATTACTGATAATCGATTATCTTTTCAGCTCCGATAAGCCAGCCTTACTGGCAAGGTATCCTTCCCCTAAATAAAAGAGGAGGGCATAGACTCGCTGAATCAGACCTGAAACGGCAAAGTGTCTAGTTAGATAATTCAATGATGCGTTCAACAAAACTGAGTTCAAGAAGGTTCCTATGAAAAAAAGAAAGAGAAAAAGTGTTCGGGATCACAAGGCTGGCAGATTGTCAACAGAAAATAACTTCAAGTGGAGTAAAATATTCTTATACCGAGTCGGTAACACCATGCAATTACCTCAGTCGTTGAAAAATAGAGGTAAAGGCAATGATCAGGAATCGAAACAATTAACCCACAGCTCTAATCAGAGACACCAAGGGAAAGAAACACAAACATGAAACAACTAGACCCTAATGGAAACATCACTTGCGGATATCCAAAAGGACAGTTACTTTCCCACAAAATGGCCAATTGCCTATCCAAAGCAAAATAATAAGCGATACACAAACGCTCAAAGACAAGCCATACAAAAATAAACCATGACAGAAGAACAGCCTTGGAAGTAAGGGCGAGGATTGTGGCGTGTTTGTGTCGCTTATGTTATTTTACTTTGGATAGCCTATTGGCCATTTTGTTGGAAAGTAACTGTTCTTTTGGCTTTCCGCTGTTGGTGTTTCCATTAGGGTCTGTTGTTTCATGTTTGTGTGTCTCTCCCTTTGCTGCCTCTGACGGGAGCTTTGGGTTGATTGTATCGAGTCCTGATCATTGCCCCCACTTCTACTCTGGAACGGTCAGCGAAACAAATTACACTGGGGGAGGGGGGCTTCAATCAATTTTACATGGTCACAGTCCACGCCCTGATTTCGTCGCGTTTTAAACAAATACTTTGTGGAGTCCGCATGAAGGGCTCCTAACTCATCAGTGCAACATCTCAGTGAACAAAAGCATCAATAAACCACAGAGATGAAACAACGGCGAGGACTCGACAGCAAGAAACCACTGAAATGCTGGAGAAAAAGAAAACCAACAGTTAGACTCCGATGGGCCCAACGAGAGACTGAGCATCAGGCACCAACCAACATTACATAAAATTAGATTTTCTCCAATTCTCAGTAAGCCTTTACGCTGAAACCGTCATAGAATCTGAGGCCTGATCCATCGGCGTGTATATTTAGTCACATAGAACATTTCACAGTTTGACGCGATTTTACAGACATCTTTGTCAAAGATATCTCTGTTTTTTCAACTGAACAACTTTCATTGTCTATGCAGTTGAACTCTTGGTAATTCGGTTTCTCCGCCCCAGACCAATACCTGTCCATTCTAATGTAATTACGTTTTGCTCCTAACGACAAAAGTTATTTCACTGCATTGTCAGATATTTGCATGAAAGTCGTTAGAATGAAAAATACTAGAATAATGTAAAGGAAATGTCGGAAGTCTGAAAAGCTGTTCGTTTTTAAAGTTCTATGCCAGACAAGTGATAGATATGTTTTCTTGTATTCCTCTATCTGGCGATGTCTAGAAAACTGACAGTGACATCCATTTACATGCACTTTCCATTAATTTCCGTCATTATATGCTCTGTTTATGGTGGCATTTATCACTACTGTCAACTGAATGTTTATTAACTCTACTTTGTAACGACAGGGACGCAATTCTCGGAATAATATGTATTTTCGCCGGAAAAGGTTTAGCTACACAGACATTTATCTAAGTCCTGATTAACCCATTTTGTACCGGAAACCCTAAAACGGGTACCCTTGCAAAATATGCGGGCCTAGATCACACGCCGCAAACCGTTAAACCATTCTCCAAGTAAATGTTGAAGAAAACACCACCCGACACCCCTTAATTTTGGAATGGACTCCTGTTATATATAAGGTGGTACAAAAGGGGTTAAAATGCTAAAGCAGAAAAAAAATAGAAATGCAATAACCTCAGGACTAGCCATGTTTACTGAAAACAGCCATCTCTAACCACCAAAAAGAAGAGAAAACGTTTTTGACATGAAGGCACACGTAACAGCAGAAAAGAGTTACACCAATCCAATAAAAATACAATTAACTGCAAAGGAAAGATTGTTTCTTGGACAAGAGGCAGACAAAACTACTGACGGTCGTCAAGTCACGGGTTTGTTGAGCTAGAAAGCCTCCATGCGGATCAACTTATTTTTGTTATGTTGTTTGATACTGTACTGGAACTGAGGGCGAGTTTGAAATTTCATAAACTCCGGAATTGAAGCACCCCCCAACCAAAGTAGTTTTGCTACTGACCGTCCCAATGCGGTCGTTCGTTTGCAATATCTTAACTGTTGTTTGGCTTTGTGCTGTTGGTTCATGTTTCTTCTGTTTTGTGTGTGCCTCCGTGTCACTTTCTATAGGTGACTTGAGAAGCCTGCGTTCATGGGTTGTGGCCTTTCCTGGGTGACCATTTCTTATTAGTTTCATAAATTATTCAACATTTATATACTCATCGCCCTCAATTCCATCACGTATTCTTACAAAAGACATTACCATATTGAGCCGGATGGAATAATCTAAATGGGCCCCGTCAAGCGATTTTGGTACTTATCGCCTATGCGAGCAGCGTAGGTTCAGGCAAGCCTGCGCATCCGCGCAGTCGCGCCAGAAACTTCGCTGCTCGCTCATACAAGCAGTGAATCAAGAGGAACCTTCAGACAGAAAGCCATATCCCTGGCCCCTCTGGGTATGCGCAGTTAAAATTTGTCATGACGGAATGCTTGAAGACATATATTCGCTTTGCGGGGCTCAAATAGTAAATTAACTATGTATAGATTAAAACCATTGTAAATCAGGGTTGAGCAGAGCAGAAGAGTGAGTGAGTGATTTAGTTTTACGTCCCACCAACAGCTAAGGTCATACGGAGACGGGACCTCGGTTTAAAGACTCATCCGAAAGTTTTGAGAAGCCCGGGATCGATCCTGCGATCCATGGTTTACAAGGCGAGTAGCATAACCACTGCGCCACAGGGGCTTCTGCAGAGCAGAAGAAAACCAAAACTCTAACCAAATAACATTGGGATACTTTCCCTCATAAAACGACCAGGAAAAAGCCATCGCAAAGAATATTATAGCCTCAGTACTGTCAGTGCAATGTTACTTTTTTGTCGAAAAAGTTTAATTAATCGTTAAAAGTAGTGTCGGAATTCCTTATGTAACATGTGTGCATTTCGAAATGAATACAATTTATAATATAACGTCGCGTGTGAAAGTGTATAACGTCATGTAATAAATCCATAATCCACCAGTGGATTTAATATGCAAATTAGATTGATACGCCCCGTAATGTTACACATACGACGTCATTATTGACGTCACGTTTACTCATTGCGTTATATTGGCATTTTGTAAACAAATTGTGAATAAAATGCGTTTTAAATGCCATATGATAAATATAATATTGCATAAGTGTTCATGTATTATTACATTTCTTAAACTCGCTGAGGTAAAGAATAAAATGCTCGCCGAAACCTCGCACTTTCCCATTTTTCCTCGACTCGTTTGATAAATTTAATAATACTTGGACACTCATGAAATATCCTCTATATGAAACACGTGTAATTTAGAATTGAATATTATTTATTTTACGTTCACTGAAATATGAATCATTACGAAAACACGCCTATACAAATACAATGTAACCTTTATCGCAGAAAAAATGACAATTTTAAGATGAAAAATTGTGATATTTTTCTTATTTCTGCTCAAAATATAGATTTTGGGTACTCGTAGGACCGCCTCGATGAGGCGGTTCTAACGAGTACCCACAATCTATATTTTAGAGCAGAAATAAGAAAAATTAGATGTACCCCCGGAAACCCCAGTTTTAATATATAAAAGTGGGGTTCAAGGGGGTAAAATTTATATAGGTGTGTTTTCGTGATGAACATCGGGTAAGAAGTAAAGTGAACCCGGAAGAGGCATTACGAAAATAGGCCTATTCAAATATATTGAGAGTTAGAATTTTGCCCGCCAAAAATGATTTTTTCCGATAATAGTCCTTTCATATTTCTGCTCCAAGCATAGGCTGTGGGTACTAGTTAGAACTGCCGTAACGAGACGATTCTAACTGGTACCCACAATCTATGTTTGAGCAGAAATAAGAAAAAAAACAATGTATAGCTTCTAAAACCACAGTTTTATTTTATATAATTAGGGTTTGAGGGTGGGGGTTTGTTGCTGTTGAGTCCTCGCCGTAATTTGTTTGAGTTTTGTGTTCTCGGGGATGTTGCATTGATGCGTTTGGAAGCTTTCATGCAGACTGAACAAATTATTTGTCTTAATCGCAACAGAATCAAGTGCGAGGATTGCGGCCGCGTAAAATCGATTGAAGCCCCCCCCCCCTCCACACCCCCAGTGGAAAAAGCTTTCATTCACTCTCCGTTCTAAGGCGGTTTTCGGCTGTGGATTATTGTTGTTATACCTAGGCTGCATGTGCGTGTTGCTGGTATCATTTTGTTTCGGATAGCCAATTGGCCTTGTTCACAGAAGACCAACCGGAGTCCGCCTGTTGGTTCATCACGAAAACACGCCTATATAACTTTGACCCCATTGAACCCCACGTTTATATATTTTGAGAAGAAATAAGAAAAATATCACAATTTTTCAACATAAAATTTTCATATTTTCGGCGATAAAGGTGGCAATGTATTTGTATAGGCGTGTGTGCGTAATGTATATTTCAGTTGTTTCGTGCTGTAGTTGTCTAAATTGCACCGGAGGTAAAGGCGAGGATTGCGGCCGCGTTAAATCGATTTAAGCCTCCCATTAAAATTCTTTTCACTAACCTATCGAAAGTGGTTCTTCTGTCTCAGGTTATTTTTGTTATGGTTTGTCTTTGAGGGTGTGCATCGCTTATATCTTTTTGTTTTTGACAGCCAATTGGTCATTTTTATGTGTGAAAGTAACTGTCCTTGTGACTTTCCGATATTGATGTTTCCGTTAGGGTCTAGTTATTAAATGTTTGTGTTTATTTCCTTTGGTGTCTCTGATGGGTGGTGTGGGTTAATTTGATCGATTCCTGATCAGAGCATTCACTTCTATTCTCGCATTGTCAGCGATACTGCGTCGATGGCGCCGTTAGGTCGCCTTCGTCCAATCACATTGGAGAGGACCATTTTTATATTTGAACGTCACGTCACTGACGTCTAATCATATTCGCTAAAAATGGTTCATTTTCATATTTGTTCTCTCCAATATGATTGGACGTCAGTGACGTCCAAATTACCAAAATGGTTCTTTCCAATATGATTGGACGTCACTGACGTCGCGTGAGTCAATGTACTCGTTGAGGAATGAACAACCTTGCGTTCCAATAGTCAGGTTTAGGAGGAGTTTTCTGTAAATGGAATGATAATTTAAATATCATCACACAGCAACAGCGCGAAAAGCGATCATGTTGTCCAAGAAATATATTATGTCATTAAAATCGTGTAAATGATGCGTTTCTTACTTATAATCTACTGTTTCTGAATAATAATATTAAAAACAAACTGAGGTCAGAGTTGTCTCTCAAGGGTGTACAGTCGTGATAAAATACCGGTTTCCATCGAAACACTGGATGATAATTAGCTGTTGTTCCATGTAATAGAACATGCAATATGGAACTATTCTATGAGACACAACAGTCTTTTCGTCAGACTGTTATTGCTTTCTTTAGCACAAAAGGCGCCAGTAATCTGCGCTTTGATATCGATTTCTATGGCCTGAACTTAAGAGCTTCAATGTTTCTGAATGATGACTTTTAACAAATGCAAACAGCAAAAAAAAAAAAAAAAAATAAAAATAATAATAATAAATAACTAAAATAAAATAAAATAAAATAAATTAATATAGAAAAATGGAATGTGAGATAGACAAAAATTCAGTTAGCAAACAGTGCAGTTATATGGGAGTCTTGGCAGCAATCTAGACGTGTCTCAATGTATCCCCACCCATGTGACCCGTTCGAATCGTCAATAAACTGGATAGACTGGGTGCGGATTCGGATACCAGCATTGCTTTTGTGTGTGGGTTTGTCGGGCCCCTCGGAGTTTAACTGTTGGTTTTCTTTTGCTCCAGCAATTCTGTTGTTGTATGCTGTAGAGTCCTAACCTTGTTTCATCTCTGTAGTTTTTTTGATTTGTATGTTCTCGGAGATGTTACACTGATGAGTTAGGGAGCCTCCATGCGGACTAAACAAATTTAGTGTATGCCGCGACAGGGGTAAGGGCGAGGATTATGGCCATGTAAAATCGATTTAAGCCCCCCCCCCCCCCCCACCAGCGGAATTCTTTCCACTGACCGTTCCAAGGCGGTTCTTCTGTGGCGGTTAATTTATGTCGTTGTTTGTTACTTACTGTGTGTATCACTTGTGTCTTTTTATTTTGGATGGTCATATGGCCATTTTGTGGAAAAGTAACTGTCCTTATGGCCTTCCTTTGTTTGGGTTTCCATTATGGTCTGGTCGCTTAATGTTTGTGTTTCTTTCCCTTTGGTGTCTTTGATGGGTGGAGTAAGTTAATTGTATCGATTCCTGATCTTTGTTTTACTTCTACTTTTCAACATATGCAAACAGCAAAAAAAAAAAAATACAAATAAATAAATATTTAAAAATAAAATAAAATAAATTAAATTAATATTGAAAAATGGAATGTGAGATAGACAAAAATTCAGTTAGCAAACAGTGCAGTTATATGTGAGTCTTGGCAGCAATCTAGACATGTCTCAATGCATCCTTACCCATGTGACCCGTTCGAATCGTCAATACACGGGTAGGACTGGGTGCGGATTCGGATACCAGCATTGCTCTGGTGTGTGGGTTTGTGATTCATGCCTTGGTGCAACGAAGCTCAATACGAAAACAAACCCGTGTCATGTACTAGTAGTTATTTCGAATCTCCGAAACAGGCAGTTTTCCTAGTAAGACATTTATGGTAGACATAGATTTTATGTGCTTGTTAGAACTGTCTAAATTAGGCATATTAGGAAAACATGAATATTCCATGTAAAAGACTTTCTCCGTATGAAATGGGGTTAAGATGGGTATTAATTTCTTGGCATTACGCAAACGCGCCTATACAAATACATTGCCACCTTTATCGCCGAAAAAATGAAAATTTTATGATGAAAAATTGTGAAATTTTTCTTATTTCTGCTCAAAATATAGATTGTGGGCACCCGTTAGAACCGCGTCATCGAGGCTGTCCTAACGAGTACCCACAATCTATATTTTAGAGCAGAAATAAGAAAAATAAGGCATACCCTCAGAAACCCCAGTTGTTTGTTACTTACTGTGTGTATCACTTGTGTCTTTTAATTTTGGATGGCCATATGGCCATTTTGTGGGAAAGTAACTGTCCATATGGCCTTCCTTTGTTTAGGTTTCCATTATGGTCTGGTCGCTTAATGTTTGTATTTCTTTCCCTTTGGTGTCTTTTATGGATTGAGTAAGTTAATTGTATCAATTCCTGATCTTTGTTTTACTTCTACTTTACTATATAAAAGTGGGGTTTAAGGGGGTCAAAATTATATAGGCGTGTTTTCGTGATGGACTGGTTATGGTTAACTTTTATTGCTAATATCCTTTAATTTACACATGTGGGATAGCCATGCTCGGCAAGCCTTGCGATTCTACAAGCGTTCTCGAAGCCTTACCTGATAAACCTGATACCAAAAGACACTCACCTGGTATTCTCTATTTATTTGTACCAAATGCGAGGAAAGCATATCGATTCACAGATTCTGATTTTTACGGCATCATAATAATGGTAATTTGAGAAACAATCCTACATTTTATTCTCTAGAACTTGTAGGCTCTTAGTGTAACCTTTATTGAACCGATTTGCGATCATATGAGCCCTGCCAAGCGAATTTGTGTCTTCGAGCATTCCGTCATGACAAATTTTAACTGCGCATGCCCAGCCATTCAGAGGGGCCAGAGATATGGCTTTCTGTCTGAGGGTTCCTCTTGATTCACTGCTTGTATGAGCGAGCAGCGAAGGTTCTGGCGAGACTGCGCGGATGCGCAGGCTCGCCTGAACCTTCGCTGCTCGCATAGGCGATAAGTACCAAAATCGCTTGACGGGGCCCATATATTCACGTTAACCAAATCTGGATAGGTTTCCACTACTGGACGTTATAATTACCCACTTTTCTTGATTACTGTAATCACCCTTAATTTTAAAGAGGCAGTTTACGATATCTAAATGAAATAAAAAAGACATTATGAATAAATCAAAGCCTTATCTGAAACTCTTGCAAAATAGAAATGAAAGCAATGACGAAGTCTAATTGCATTAATTATTGTTTACACTCTTATCTCACTACTGAAAATATGATTATCATTTGGATAAAATAGTTAGTCAAAAATTTACCCAAGAAAAGCCAACTTCTAAGAACAAGGCCAGTCAAAATAGAAGTAGAGGCAATGATCAGGAATCGATACAATCAAACCATAGCTCCCATCAGAGACACCAAAGGGAAAGAAACACAAACATGCAACAACAGACCTAATGGAAACACCAACAGCGGAAAGCCAAAAGGACAGTCACTTTCCCACAAAATGGCCAATAGGCTATCCAAAATAAAATAACACAAGCGACACAAACACCTAAAGACAAACCATAACAAAAATAAATCGCGACAGATGAACCGCCTTGGAACGGTCAGCGGAAACGAATTCCATTGGGGTTGGGGGGGGGTAAATCGATTTTACCTGGCCACAATCCTCGCCCTTATTTCCATCGCGATTTAGACAAATAATTCATCGGACGACAAGTGACTTTGTGACATGAAATCAATCACAAAAGGGAAAACATTGCGTTAAAATACCTATCAAAATGAACTTGTAAATAAACAATCCTGACAATTTTTTCTGCATAAAACATAGTGTAGGGGTACTCGTTAGAACCGCCTCGGCAGAGTGGTCCTAATGAGTACCCACACTATATGTACCGAACAGAAATAAGAAAAATAAGGGGCCCATCGGAGTCAAACTGTTGGTCTTCTTTTGCTCCAGCATTCCAGTGGTTTCTTGCTGTCGAGTCCTCACCGTTGTTTCATCTCTGTGTTTGTTTGAATTTTGTGTTCACGAATATGTTGCACTCATGAGTTAGGAGGCCTTCATGCGGACTGAACATAATATTTGTCGAAAACGCGACGGAAATAAGGGCAAGGATTGTGGCGAGGAATCGATTTACACCCCCCTCCCGTGGAATTAGTTTCACTGACAGTTCCAATGCGGTTCTTCTGTCGCGATTCATTTTGTTTTGGCTTGTCTGAGTGTGTAGATCGCTATTGTTATTTTGTTTGGATGGAATTTGTCAGTTTGTGGGAAAGTCACTGTCCTTTTGGCTTTCCGCTATTGATGTTTCAATTAGGATCTAGTTGGTTCATGTTTGTGCTTCTTTCCCTTTGGTATCTCTGATGGGAGTTGTGGGTTAATTGTATCGATTCCTGATCATTGCCTTCATTTCTATTTTCTATATCCTTGTAAACCCAAGTTATAATTTAATATGAAATAAAGGCAATACCTTTTGAGCAAACACACTCAATTAGCAATGTCCTTAGGTAGTTAATAGTGGTGTAGAACATCAGCAGTACCTAAAGTGCTATTATGGTAGCTCAGTGGTTAGTGCATGAAACAGACCCTAATGGAAACACCAGCAGTGGAAAGCCGAAAGGACGGTTACTTTCCCACAAAATGGTCAATAGGCTATTCAAAATAAAAGAACACAAGCGACACAAACACCCAAAGACAAACCATAACAAAAATAAACCGCCACAGACGAACCGCCTTGGAACGGTCAGCGGAAACGAATTCCACTGTGGGGCTTAAATCGATTTTACGTGGCCACAATCCTCGCCCTTACTTCCGCCGCGATTTAGACAAATAATTTGTTCAGTCCGCATGAAGGCCTCTTTGATTGATGGAGTAAGTTATCGATTCCTGATCTTTGCTTTACTTCTACCCCTAACTGATCAGTGCAACATCTCCGTGATCACAAATAATTAAACAACCACAGAGATGAAACAAAGGTGAGGCATCGACAGCAAGACACCACTGAAATGCTGGAGCAAAAGAAAACCAACAGTTAGACTCCGATGGGCCCGACCAGAGACAGAGCATCAGGCACCAACCAACATTACCTTGAATTAGATCTCTCTAATTCTCAATAAGCCTCTACCTTTTCTAAGTTTTATAGACGTCATTCTGATTTGGTTTCAAAATTCAATGTTGGACTTAAAACACTTCTGCAACAAGGCCTATCGGAACCCAAATTCTATGGGGACTTAGTATATAAATTTAGAAAAATACAGTAGAACTTCGATGGGTCGAACACCGATGGCTCGTTTACCATGGATGTGTCGAACCCATTCTTGAGCCCCTAGCGAAATCATCTACATAAGAAATAGTGGAGGATAATTAAGAAGATTGTAGTCTTTTATCTTACAAATGTATGCTGTGTGTACTCATTAGAATCGCCTCGGTGAGGCGATTCTAATGAGAACACACAGCATACATTTTCATTATAGAACACCGAAAAGATGACTAAAAGTATCTCGTTATGCCTCCTGAGAGTAACCTCAGTGGCTCGAACTACCCCTGTCTCGAACAGAATTTTGAGGTCTTAAGGTGTTCGAGCCATTGAAGTTCGACTGTACATGCCTGTAATGACTTTAGTACCCAATTTCGTAAAATCGTTCGTCGATATATAAAGATTGGGTGCAACATAAATTCTATAAAACAGACTGCATGCATGGTGGTTAACCCAATCACGGTTGGCAACTTTGCTTCCCTCTTTGATTGCACACCGGTGGGTCGGGCTTGAGCGTCACTGATGGGGCCTAATTGGCCGAAACTAGCTAGTCTGGCCCAGAAAACATGTACACTCCATATTTTTCACTTCTGTGGTGTATTCCTTGCTTCCAAAGGATAACCCTTTTATAGAACATATTAAGATTATATGACGGTTCCAGCTCCGTCTTTGGTCGGGCCCCTCGGAGTCTAACTGTTGGTTTTCTTTTCCTCCAGCAATTCTGTCGTTGTATGCTGTCGAGTCCTCAACCTTGTTTCATCTATGTAGTTTTTTGAATTGTATGTTCTCGGAGATGTTACACTGGTGAGTTAAGACCTTCACGCGGATTAAACAAATTAGTGTATACCGCGACAGAGGTAAGGGCGAGGATTATGGCCATGTAAAATCGATTTAAGCCCCCAAGTGGAATTCTTTCCACTGACCGTTCCAAGGCGGCTCTTCTATGCTGTTGATTGTTACTTATTGTGTGTATCACTTGTGTCTTTTTATTTTGGATGGCCATTTTATGGCCTTCCTTTGTTTAGGTTTCCATTATGGTCTTGTCGCTTCATGTTTGTGTTTCTTTCCCTTTGGTGTCTTTGATGGGTGGAGTAAGTTAATTGTATCGATTCCTGATGATTCTATGACGGTTCAAACGTATATTGATTTTACTTCTACTTCATGTTGGAACCGTATAGAATCTGAGGCCTGACCCACCGGCGTGCAATTAAAGAGGGAAGCAAAGTTGTCAGCCGTGATTGGGTTAACTAACATGCATGCAGTCTGTCGTATAACATTTATGTTGTACCCAATCTTTTTATACCGAATAATGATTTTACGAAATTGGGTGATGAAGTCATTGCAGTTATATCTTTTTCTGAATTTTAATGCTAAGTCATCATAAAATTCGGGTTCCGATAGGCCATGTAGAAGAGATTTAAGTCTAATATTGAATTTTGGTATTAAATCAGAATGACGTCTATACAATTTTGCAAAAGGCTTTGCGTAGTTTATGGTACCGATAACTCTGATTAAGAAGTGTAGCCGTTAACAATTTATTATGAGTGTTGAAGTCAGTTACATGGCTACACGCTCTGGCAAATCGTATTAATTGCGAAATATAAACGCCATATGATGGCGCACGAGGAACATCACCATCCAAAAAAGGAAATTTACAATCTCAAAATCAATATCATCGCGTTTATCATAAATTCTGCATGGAACAACACCATCTACGATAGATAGATGTAAATCCAAAAATGGGGCTTCGGTTGTTTGACACAGTTCCAAATGAATGGCTTGAACACTATCAAGCTCAGACACGACAAAATATAAGAGTGGACCCAGAGCAGGGGGTAACCAGACCTGGTCAAAGGCCAGTTTTCCACGATTGCCCCAGCTGTATTCGGTGTACCTCAAGGTGGCATGCTCGGACCTTTGTTGTTCTGTCCATATATAAAATACCTGCAACAGAAAGTCAGCTCTCGAGCTCGCCTTTTTGTTTGCTAATGGCAACCTTGGATATCACAAGATTTCAAGCATAACTGATACTGCAGCAATTCAGGGGGATCTTGGCAGACTAAAGCACTGTCCATAATGGAATGCAGGCTGGTAAAAGACTTTTCAACCCAACCTAATGTGCGCCAGTCGGGGTAACGAAACGGAAAAACCTGGTTTGAGATTTGGGGCAACTTATGCTATGAACTCTCAAATAAACTGTCAATCTTAAAGTGGTTATTCACCTCTTTCTTTAATACCTTTATTGGCCGAAACTAGCTAGTCTGGCCCAGAAAACATGTACACTCCATATTTTTCAGTTCTGTGGTGTATTCCTTGCTTCCAAAGGATAACCCTTTTATAGAACATATTTGACTTCACTACAGCTGGTGTGTGGGAATGTGTGGCGGCGGTAAAACGTCTCCCTGCCCTACATCATAGTGTAGATTATATTTTTTGTCCTTTGGGATCATTGATTCCATTATGGAATTTTGAAAATATCTGAGGGTCACTGATGAGGCCTAATTGGCCGAAACTAGCTAGTCTGGCCCAGGAAACATGTACACTCCATATTTTTCAGTTCTGTGGTGTATTCCTTGCTTCCAAAGGATGACCCTTTTATAGAACATATTACATGTACAAAAAGACCACTATTGCTATAAGTTTTGCAGGCACACGTTTAATTAGCCAGTAATTTGATTATTTATACTTGCTGTGGGAACCGGCCATTTTATCAGTTCAGTTATCTGATATTTTGCAACTGGCAGCACTTTCTCAGTAGAACAGGTATAATACAGAAAAAAATGCCTCAAACTTTGCACTGTCAAGGGTGGGCAGGGCGTAAGTGCATCCACTATTACCGACCCAAACAAAAATAGATCATTATGTAAACGGTGGATTCATAATCTTGGCATAAAGAACCTAAATATGACGAACATAATTATGTCTAAAACTAAAGACTGAGATATGTATTTGAAACTAGTGCTAGTGTAAAACATAATTTAGAAATATTTATAAATATTCATATAGATAGAACACACTGTTGGAGCCAGTTTGATCTAAAGATGATTCGACGGCAAGGTGTCAAATCAACATTGATTCAATGCTGTTTCAACGTTATGTGCCAACTGAATGCTTTGATCAACTTTACAGAGTTTTGTGCTTCTTTCATGTCCAGTACTGTCATGATTGCTGTTATTTGGTACTGAAAATCGCTCAGCTAACTCTCCTTCTGTATACTCAGGTTCCCACTGATATGGTTTTCATGATCATTTTCATCACCATTTCATACCGGAAACCCCTAAACGGGTAATTGGCAAACAGTGCAGGCTCAGATCAGATGCCGCTGATCAAGGCCTACACTGTTTGCAAAAAGTTCAGCTATTTTCCAGATAAATTTTGAAGAAAACACAACCTGACACCACCCCATTGGGGCTTGAAGAAATGTATGGGCTGCATGATGCTTCCACGCAGAGCTGAAACCGACCCGCACACGAGTATTGGTAAACCGCTTAGAGGATCTAAGCCTGTCCAGGGAAAGCGAAAGCGGTGCGAATCGGACCGTCCATGCTTATAAACGCTACTGGTTTCATTGGGCGGCAGGGCTTGAGATGTCATTTCATCTCAATGTTGGGTAAAAGTCCCACAAAATTTGAAGCAACTTCTCAAAAATGACCTTTACAGTGTTGACGGGGATGTTAAACCTTAACTCGAACAAAACAACCTGACACCCCTAAATTTTGAAATAGACTCCTACCATATACATGTATAAGGAGGAAGATTCCATTTGTTACAAAAAGGGTTAAACACTGAAATAATTGCTGTCAATCTATGTGGAAGCACAGTAAAATCCTCCAAATGTGCTGCCATGACCCGTAATCTGTATCAAATAGGGGCTTGAAATCAAGGTGATACATGCACTCAGGGGAAATTGATTGCAAACATGTCTGCTGTCAGATTCTTGAGATAAGAGGAAAACACAGGGCTATAATTACCTTGTCAGATAAAGATACGACTTGTGCCAATTAAAATTATACATGTGAATGTATTTATTTTTCATATAAATAAGCAAGAAAGAGATCTGAATAATCACTTTAAAGCCTTGAAAGTATCTGGGCATCCTTTATTTCAGAAACATGTCACGGGGACCCCATGTTGCAGTGTAAAAAGGCAAACAGCAGCCTGGCGTTTCTTTGGAAGGAACATTACCAGCTGGTCTGAAAGTGTTAAAGCATAATGGTAGAGACCATGATCAGAATAATCCTTGATTATACTACGTCAGTATTGGACCCGCATATAGTATCCAGCAGCTGGAGACGATGCGACGGCGAGCAGCTTCGTTTGTCAGAGATGACTTCCACACAACCTGCAGTATTTTCCGAGTGATGCAACACCTTGGCAGGCAAACTCACCAGCATTGACATCAAGATGTCAATACTGGCCAATATCTTTCACTGGGCTAAGTGGACATCCATGCTTGCAGGTTCTCAACGAAGAGTGGAGGATTTTCTCTGGGGTATATGGACCGACATCTTCTGTCAGCAGGTTCCCAGATCCGCAATCAGCCAACAGTAGAGGCTTTTCCCTGGGGTATATGGACCGACATCTTCTGTCAGCTCTTCTGCATCGCCACTTTGTAAATCTTGGGAAGGTAGAAGTCTGCTAGTAGCCATATAGCTCATTGTGTCTCTTGCTATTCCCGGGGCTTTATTGTATACCTTTGAGTAATAGTTTGTGAAAAGTTTTAAAAGCTTGGCCAGACGAGAAGCGCATTCTACCCTACCAAGATGCTCCGGTGAATGCTTCGGTAATGGCTCCGGTCCAAGCGCGGTGCTAACCGTTTCGGCACAGTGCGGTAAGTTTCAAATCATTTATACGCGGGACGTAGTTTCGAAACTTCATCGCTATCAAACTTCAGCGTTTGATGCCAAAGTCTTTGAAAAGAAGTTTTTAAACTTATTTCGACGGTTTTTTGTGTGTTCCTGTTGTTATAGGACTTGACTCCTTTTGTATCTGAGAAGCAATATCGGATGTGTATACAATTCTCGTGAACTCTGTAAGGATGCTGGACGTCTCGCGGAAAATGTGAACGAGATTTCAGGCGAGGTTTAGGTGCCTAAGCATGTTGTCCCATTCTCTCTACAGTAAAGCAACAATCCGTGTGTTTGCTATAAAATTGGGGCTTAAGGGGGTAAAACTATACAGGCGTGTTTTCGAGATACAATACAAACAGGTTAAGAGCATACAGCCATTATACCATAAAGATGCCAATCGCAAGAATTGTCGTCTGCTTAGTCGCCAGTTGGATAATTTAATATGCATTGTTGCAAACAGTGTAAACCCAAGTCAGACTGTTCCTAGTAAACTATGATTGAAAAGGATGCAACCAGACGCCATTAACAGACGATTTTTTCAGATGCATTTTTTCTTTGTATCTTAATAATAATAATAATAATAATAATAATAATAATAATAATAATAATCGACCTTATTCATAGCGGGTAACACATTTAGAACTAGTACTAATCTTCCATGCGGCCCCCTTTTCCTAGGTGGGAAACAGTACTAAGCAATGTGGATAAAGTCTTGCTCAAGGAAACAACACTTGGCGCTTGTGAAGATCGAACCGGCTACCTCTTGATCACAAATCCGATGCTTTACCATTGCACCACAACGCTCCGAAAGGTTAAAATATACGAAATTACACAGATATTTCAATATTGGCATCACGACAACACACCTATATAATCCTGACCCCTTGAACCCCACTTTTATGTAGTAAAACTGGGGTTTACGGGGATAAACTCTATTAGGGCCCCGCAAATTTATTTGCGGGTGCCCTATAGTAATCATCCTGTCTGTCCGTCTGTCCACCCGTCCGTCAGTCCGTCCACATTTTTATGTTTTTTTTTTCTTCTTATTACCTTACAATCCGTCAGACGCATCAACTTTAAATATAAGGTCATAATATCATTACACAATTTCATGGCAAGTTACGTAACTCTAGCTGCAATGCTGTAAGAGTTATGGTCCTTTGAAAAACTTAAAAATGTCCACATTTTTCATGTTTTTCTCAATTACTTACAAACTGTCAACCCTATCAACTTCAAACTTTAAATATATTGTTTTTTTATGTTTGCTCTAAAATACAGATTGCGGGTACTTGTTAGAACCGCCTCGATAAGGCGGTTCTAACGAGTACCACAATCTATATTTTGATCATAAATAAGAAAAATATCACAATTTTGCATCCACAAATTTTCGTTTTTTTCGGCGGTATCAGTTACTATGTATTTGTATAGGCGTGTTTTCGTAATCGTTTCCCACATGACCGTCAGACCCCCGAATGTTTGAGATTTCAATGTCTACGAGGACTGTCCAAATATGAATGCAAGTAGAACGTTTTCTCATGCATTAATGCGAAAATCACCTGGAAATAAATATCACAGCGTAGAAAAACATTTTAACTATACATTGATACCAAACCTGTTAAAATCCGTCCACTTTAGCCATGTTTATCTTTTGATTAACACTGTCTACTCTTGTATACTAATACAAAACATGGTTGGAAGAAGGTCAGAGTACGCCGTTGAAATACGGTCCTATATTAAGAATCGTTGTATTCTTGGTATACGGTGGAAAGACATTTTTGATGAAATATGTTCGGTTTATGGGCATAATGAAATGTCTTTTCCGACAGTTTTTCGTTGGTGTAAGAAATTCAGCTGTGAGCTAGGCTCAACAGAAGATGCACCACATGATCGTCGGCCGAAAAGAGCAAAATCTGCCAAGATGGTTGCTAGAGTGAAAGAAATAGTTGCTACCGATGCACGATACACCACTAGGCAAATAGTTAGTATGGTTGGCATCTCATTAGGAGCAGCTCATACAATTCTGAAACGGGATTTGAAAATGAGAAAGATCTGTGCTAGATGGATTCCCCATCTGTAGACAGATGAGCAGAAAAAGACACGCGTTCAGTGCACCAAGAAGTTGCTTAAAAAGTTTCCAAAATACAATGCACGGTCTTTCGCTAATGTCGTCACAGGTGACAAGACATGGCTTCACTTTTTTGAACCAAAACGAAAGATCCAGAACAAAATATGGGCAACAAAGTATTGCAAAAGACCATGCATTGCAAAGCGGACCATGAGCGTCAAGAAGGTAATGTATGCCATATTCTTTTCAAATCAGGGCCCTGCTATTCAGGTTGCTGTGCCTAAAGGCAAATCTGTAAATGCGAAGTCTTACAAGAATAAAGTTCTTCGAAAATTGAAGACATATTTTAAAGAACGAAGACCCGCAACCGGTTTGGCCAATGTCAGATTGCTACATGACAATGTGTCATCGCACAAGGCGTTCATTGTGCAAGACTATCTGAAGCAGGAAAAGGTTGTTGAAATCCCTCAGCCCCCGTATTCCCCTGACCTTGCCCCGTGTGATTGTTTTCCCGCGGCTGAAAAAAATACCTTTCTGGTCGAAAATTTGTACAGCGCAAACACCTTGGTTCTGCAATATTCCAGTGCCTTCATAATATACCTCGGAAAGACTACCAAAATGCATTTAATGATTGGATCAGAAGACTGAAAGTTTGTATATCTGTTAAAGGGGAATACTTTGAGGGGACAAAATTAATTTTTCATCGAAATCTATCACGGAATCATTTTTATGTGCTTAGTTGCATTCATATTTGAACAGTCCTCGTACATTGGACTACAATGAAGAATTCTGTTTTCTGATGCAGTGAAAACAATGATAAATACATTAACAAACGCAACAAATTCCGCGAAAAGTGAAAAAGAAAGCAGCAGGTCGAAAAAGAAATATCTGTCTCGTCCACAGGCTCTAGCAGAATTCTCAATTCCCTGAGCCTTTTTTAGTAGTTATTGTGCCTCTAAAATGTTTGTTTTTGCTGTGATGCATATTCCATAGTGGCAATCCTGCCGGAAACTTCAGTTTTTGTTTGTTTGTATTTTAGATTAACTGTCCAGTCAACACTAGTTAGGTCATTTTTGAGCCGGTCTATTTACCTATGCACACTTTTCCTGGGCAGGCGTATTCGTTAGCGGTTAACCAGTACAGTGTACCTTATATCGCCAGAAACTGATAACTTTCCTTCTTGAATCCCGGAATCTTCACTAAGTGTATTCTTTGTCTTAGTGAATCAGACCGTTACAGAATAGGAGGGAAGGCAATGATCAGACATATTTCGGATCTTTTTACAAACTTTTTTCTGAATTGTTAACGTGCCTTGTCTGTAAACGAAACCATACGTTCGTTAAAGCGTACAGTGTGTTGTACAAGAATTTCAAGTTTTACCTTTCCCAAATGCATTTTTGCACTTTCCTACATTGTAAGCTCACAAGGCATGTATGATGAGGCCTATTGACATAATATTGACAACTTCATCATTATACTCACTGAATGACATGTTAATGCATTTAGCCATTTACAGCACATCTCATAACTGCGGTCATACATAATGTTCTGACATATCGTCAATACCCAAGGCTTATAGAACAACACATAATTGGTATGGAGTATTGTTGAAAGAAATTTAATGTTCGCATCAACAGAAAAGCAATTCTATACACACAGAATACAGACCACGAAACCTTCGACAGGGTGAGGTAACATTTAAAGCTCTAAAGGATCCATGATAGAACAATGACTAAATACTAAACACTATTTATATTAAGGGGAATGGATACACCGTCCATTGGTTGGAGCGGGGTGGGGGTTTACAAGGCGAGTAGCGTAACCACCCCACCACGGAGGCTTCTCCATTAAGAGTTGATCCTTGTTTCCATGAGACAGAGTTTATAGAAAAGCGAACAGAAAATCCCGAAAGTTGTTAACCTTTAAAAATCGGCGGTAAAATCTGCCAGGTAAATTCATTCCCCTTAAAAGGAATGGGAACACCGACAGATTTTCCGCCATTTATAAAAGGGAGATAACTGTCCGGACTTCCTGTTCGCTTTTCTATAAGCCCTGCCCCACTGACAAAAGGGTCTATTCTTAAAGGAAAGAATTTGCTCCCGAGGACATGGGGACAAAAATACTTTTACAGGAGTTGCCTCCCAAAAACGTGTTCCCGTTCCCCTTAAATTGAGTGCGTAAACGGTAAGGAACTGTAAAGTAGAAGTAAAACAAAGATCCGGAATCGATACAATTAACTTACTCCACCCATCAAAGACACCAAAGGGAAAGAAACACAAACATTAAGCGACCAGACCATAATGGAAACCTAAACAAAGGAAGGCCATAAGGACAGTTACTTTCCCACAAAATGGCCATATTGCCATCCAAAATAAAATGACACAAGTGGTACACACAGTAAGTAACAAACAACACCATAAATAAACCGCCACAGAAGAACCGCCTTGGAACGGTCAGTGGAATGATTTCCACTGGGTGTGTGTGTGTGTGGGGGGGCTTAAATCGATTTTACGTGGCCACAATTCATCGC